>CAUYLG010074221.1:0-46953 GCA_963573385.1 Cacajao melanocephalus
CTTCGTTTTTATTTTTCCTTCTTCTTTCTTATTCTTTTTTTTTTTTTTTTTTTTTTTTTTTTTTTGCCTGTCTCTCTTGGGGGCGGGAGAGCTGGCGTGTCTGTGTGTTCCTCTAGAGTGCCAAAAAAAAAAAAAGTGCTGAAGAGTCCTAGGGAGATGAGGCTATTTTTGTTTGAAGCTGATACTTCTAGCTGAGCCACAAGTGCTGCTTGGAAAGGGCTTAGGTTGTTTCCAGGGGGAGAACTCTGCAGAGGAGAGGCAAAGTTCAACAGAACAACGAAGAAGCAGCAGAAACAGCCAGGAAAACGAAGAGCCCCCCAGGTTTTGACACAGAACCCTCTACCAGAGTTCTCAAATCCCCAAATAGTCTGCAAAGTGCTACTTGACGGGAACTTTTCAACTTTTACTTTTGACGACCACCATGACTGAGATCACTGCTGAAGGTATTGCTACCATTTTCCGATAGTATCAAGTAAGGAAAAAAAATGTGCAAATTGACAGCCACATTGACTGTCGATGTGTCCATTTAAAATGTTGCTTTAAGGTGACTGTCTTACTCAATTATTATATATAGGATCTGAGAGGTGGATTTAGGAGCTGAGAAGTTGCCAGATCTGTATATTGAGGGAGCACGAATAGATTTCTCTTAAATTTTGCATGTGGAAACTGTGATACCAAAGTCCCCTCTAGTTAACAGTTGTTACCCACACCTCTATAAATAGCTATGGTCATGTAACATGAAGTCTGATATCTTATCCAGCAAAAATTACAAAGTTTGCAAGGATGGAGACCACGATGAACTTAAAATATTATACCTAATAATTAAACTTAAAAAATAATTTGAAGCACTTTTGCTTTATGGAGACCTTAAATGTGTTTTTTTCTTTCCAACTAGAGTATGTAAAACATGCATGCATATATATGATTTATATAATTTAAGACATAAATGCTCCCACAACACTTGTATCTAGTTTATCATTAATGGAAATTCAGAGATAAAGACTGAAATTCCACAAACTTACTGTGGATCAATATGATTTTTAAAATAAAGCAATTAAGTGTTAGAATTCTGGTTCTTTTCATAAATTCATTCTTCATTTTCCTCTTTAATGGTGAATTCTATTTTTCTGTTACAATAAATATTTTCTGTTTCAATGCTTTTACTAAAGGCTACATGCTATAACTACAACACATATCTTTTATTTGATGGTTGCTAGTTTTATATATATATATATATATGTATTTCATATATATACTTCATGTGTGTGTGTGTATATATATATATATATATATATATATATATATATATATATATATGGAATACTATGCAGCCAAAAAAATTAATACATTAACAGCATTTGCAATGACCTGGATGAGACTGGAGACTATTATTCTAAGTGAAGTAACTCAGGAATGGAAAACCAGACATCGTATATTCTCACTGATATGTGGGAGCTAAGCTATGAGGACGCAAAGGCATAAGAATGATAAAATGGACTTTGGGGACTTAGGGGGAAGAGTGGGAGGGGGACAAGGAATAAAAAACTACAAATATGGTGCAGTGCATACTGTTCAGGTGATGGGTGCACCAAAATCTCACAAATCACCACTAAAGAACTTACTCCTATAACCAAATACCACCTGTACCCCAATAACTTATGAAAAAATTGTAAAAAAAAAAAAAAATTAAGCCAGGCTCCATGGCTCATGCTATAATCCCAGCACATTGGGAGGCTGAGGCAGGAGGATCACTTGAGCCCAGGGATTTGAGACCAGCTTAGGCAACACAGTGAGACCCTGTCTCTACAAAAAAAAAACAAAAACAAAAACAAAAAAAAACCTTAACAATTAGCCAGTCATGGTGGTGTGCACCTGTAGTCCTAGCCACTCAGGAGGCTGAGGTGAGAGGATCACTTGAACCTGGGAGGTCAAGGCTGCAGTGAACCATGATCATGCCACTGTACTGCAGCCTGGGCAACAGAGTGAGATATCATCTCAAAAATTAAAAAATTAGAAAAAATAGAAACATAGGGAATGGGAGTACAGATGTAACAAGATCGTTCATGAGTTCATGGAGTACATGAGTGTTTATACTCTTCTCTGTTATTTTTGTATGTGTCTCAAATCCTTTATAAGGAAAAATTTCTTTTATTCCCCAACAAAATTCCTTGTCTAGGAGGGAAGATAAAATGTGAACATGAATAACTTCTAAATGGCAGAAAGAGATAAACTAAGAGAAGTGCAGAGGAAATTTCAAGAATTACTATGCTTCCACAGATGAACCCAAATGCAAAGCTTCGCGCAGTAATAACATGCTCTTTAGCTAGTCTTCAGCATTATTTGTACTGAATATTCAAAAATGATTTTGTGGTGAGTTTATATCTGTGTGAAGTTCTCTTCACATGTAACCCTCTAAGGGAAAAATAGAAAAGTAAATCCTGCAAACAGGAGATAGTCTTCTTGGGAAACTTCAGTTTTGGGCAAGAGGATGCTGGGATAGCAGAGACTGGGCAAGAGTGCTCTCCTAGAAATGACATCGTAGGTTGCCAGAACAAATTGCCGGTGAAAATAGCATGTGCTTAATCAGGAGATAGATGCAGAAACCACCACCCAGAGGTGGAGGTTAGAATCATACTATAGATTAACAGGCTGGGCTGGGTGTGGTGGCTCACGCCTGTAATCCCAGCACTTTGGGAGGCTGAGGCAGTTGTATCACCTGAGGTTGGGAGTTCAAGACCAGCCTGATCAACATGAAGAAACCCTGTCTCTACTAAAAATACAAAATTAGCTGGGTGTGATGGTGCATGCCTGTAATCCCAGCTACTTGGGAGGCTGAGGCAGGAGAATCGCTTGAACCTGGGAGGCGGAGGTTGCAGTGAGCTGAGATAGCACCATTGCACTCCAGCCTGGACAACAAGAGTGAAACTCCAACTCAAAAAAACAAAACAAAAACATAAACAAAAGAGCAACAGGCTGGACACAACCAGTTCAAATCCATGTGAAACACAGCACAAGGACAACAGTGGTGGTGACAACAGCAAATCTCCACCTCATTTTGGCCACTACTTTCAACCTCCTTTCTCCACCACATACCTTATTTCTTAAAGTTTTCCATGTGCCGTTCATTCATTGAGCACCCAAGTATCAGGCTCCATGTTGAGCCCTGAGGCCGTAAAGGGAGCCTGTAGTTCCGCCTCCCCAAAGAGCTCACAACACATCGAGTTGGAGGCACATGCACAACTAAGAGGCTAAAGTGTGGCTACTGAATCATATGGCCAGGATGCAAACAGAAAAACCTTCAGGAATAAAAAGCAAGGCAGCTTTCATTCTGTTTGAAATGCCTGTGAGGCAGGATCACTGGACTCTGGTTCCCAGTCCCAGGGGAGATCCCACTGCATGGAGGATAGCAAAGATCATCGCTATGCAACCACCAGAAAGAGGAATCCAGATACTTCCAGCCATTGCTTTTTTTTTTTTTTGAGATGGAATCTCACTCACCCAGGCTGGAGTGCAGCGGCGTGATCTTAGCTCACTGCGACCTCTGCCTCCTGGGTTCAAGCCATTCTCTTGATTCAGCCTCCAGAGTAGCTGGGATTATAGGCGCATGCCATCAAGCCTGACTAATTTTTATATTTTTAGTAGAGACTAGGTTTCACCATGTTGGCCAGGCTGGTCTCAAACTCCTGACCTCAAGTGATCCACTCACATCAGCCTCCCAAAGTGCACCTATTGCATCTTGGGCTACAGTTTCTACCACTTGCAGAAGTTGAGTGAGACAGAACACTCACAGAACAAGTTAAGCAAAGCAACTTTATTCACCACAGATAGGCAGCAAGGCACAACAGAAACCTAGCACCCATTGCGAGCTAGTTCCACAAAGCTCGGGAAATTGCTGGGAATGGATGGAGTCTTGTTCGCACGTGCCCCACTTTGCACCCCGGCTGAGGCACCCTGAAGGCACTCCACTCTGGGTTTTATACCCTGAGGGAAAACTGGGATCACTGGACCACAGTGTTACAGGATATCCTGTTCTAAGAGGAACGGAAACAGAATCTGGCATGTTCCAGATGGCTTTTCCTTATCTCAGAATGTTGTTTCCAGCACATTTTACAATGATTCTGAGAACTACAAGTGAAAAATGGGGGAAGAGCTGAGTTTTCAAGGCCATTTGGGCACTAGTCCTGCAATGCTCGGGAGGGTCATCCCAGAGGAGGTTACATTTGAGTTGGCCTCAGAGGATGACGAGAATTTCTAGTCCTGGCCTGACCTGGTGGCTCACGCCTGTAATCCCAGCACTTTGGGAGGTCAAGGCGGGCTGATCACGAGGTCAGGAGTTTGAGACCAGCCTGGCCAACCTCGTGAAACCCCATCTCTACTAAAAATACAAAAATTAGCCAGGCATAGTGACGGGTGCCTGTAATCCCAGCTACTTGGGAGGCTGAGGCAGGAGAATGACTTGAACCCAGGAGGCGGAGGTTGCAGTGAGCCTGTCTCCAAATAAATAGATAAATACTTTAAAAAAAAGAATTTCTAGTTTTTATCTGGAGGAAATAGAATGAGCAAAGACGTACAACCATGTATGCCAAAAACAATTTGTCCAGTGAACGTGAGTAAACTCAGGCTGAAATGTAGCAGGTACGATGGGAAAGGAGCTATGGATTGAGCCTGATTATGAAAGCTCTGATGTGCCACTGCAGGGAAACTGAGTGGGCCCGGGCTTGAAAACCAGCAGTGATGAATGGCAGAATTCTCTTTGGCCAGATCAGATTTGAAAATAATTTTGAATGCCTTTGGATAGGAAATTCAGCCGCAATTACTCACAGATCTGTGGCGTAAAGCCTGAAATTAAGATTCAAAACTAAGTGCTGCCTTGACCTTGAAGACTGGTAAAATCAGGGTACAGAGGCTCAAATGGATTAACTGCAAGTTTTCCCCCCACTCTGCTCCTGGTGGATAAGGTCCTCTAGCCAAGCAGCCCTCCTTGGCAAAGGGACCAGCCACAGTGCTGGGCTTCAGTTCCCCGCCAGCCTGCAGAATCATCCAAGCAAACCAAACCATTCTCCCACAAGAACCAGGGGCACCTCACCCTCTTGTTACTACAAAGCCTGCCTCCCACAGCTCCTGCTGGTTCACTCTGTTTCCGACTGCAATCCCCACGTGGCTCTGTGTGGGTGGTGTCGTCCTCCCCTGGGCTGTGAGCATAGGTGACTAATTACCTGCTGCCCATCTCATCTGTCTAGTGTTGGGTGTCGTACATTCAACCATCCTCTTAACCCTAGGGCGGGAATCCCTCCCTCATCAGTGGGGTGAAGTGGAGGCAAACTAAATAAGACCCCATCATACCATGTTGTATTGCACCCTGCTTCTTCTTCTTCTTTTATTTTTTATTTTTATTTTTTTGAGACGGGATCTCGCTCTGTTACCCAGGTTGGGCTGCAGTGGCACGATCTTGGCTCACTGCAGTTTCCGCCTCCCAAGTCCAAGCTATTCTTGTGCCTCAACCTCCAGAGTAGCTGGGACTATAGGTGCTCACTACCATGCCTGGCTAATTTTTTTTTTGTATTTTTAGTAGAGATGGGGTTTCACCATGTTAGCCAGGCTGGTCTTGAACTCCTGACCTCAAGTGATCCGCCCACCTTGGCCTCCCAGAGTGCTGGGATTACAGGTGTGCACCACTGTACCTGGCCACACCCTGCTTCTTTCCACACTTACATGTCCTGCCTAACTGAAGAAAGCTTGACCTTGTGACACCTCTTTTCCAGGAAATGACATACAAAATTATTCGTAATGACATATTATGAAATATTTTACAAATATTTTCCTTTAAGAAAGATTAGGGAGGTAATGTTTAGGATGGATTCTACATGGAGCACACTAGAAGTAGAACGACTAGTCAAGAAGTGTCTGAACAGGATGATAGCCATAGTTGAGTGGTGTGCAGTGGATACTGTGACACGCTGCCCAGAAAGGAAAGAGAAGGACATCAGGCCCTAGCTGCTGGCAGTACTGCCGCACCCAGCCTGTAGCTTTTAGCCCTCTCAGAAAGTGCCTGAGCTGCAGAGAGCTGCCTTACCCAAGGGCATGCCCCGTCTTAGTCCTTTGGGGCTGCTATCATAGCAGAGACTAAGCAGTTCATAAACAACAGAAATGTATTTCTCACAATTCTGGAGGCTGGGAAGTCCAAAGTCAAGGCACCAGCAAATTTGATGTCTGGTGAAGGTTGGCTTCCTAACTGATAGTGTGTTCTCACTGTAACCTCACATGGTGGAAGGCGCAAGGTACTTCTCTGGGATCTCTTCTGTAAGGGCACTAATCCCATCACGAGGGCTCCTTCCTTGTGACCTAATCACCTCCCAAAGGCCCCACATCCCAATACCATCACGTTGGGGGTTAGGATTTTAGCATGAGTTTTGGAGGGACACAAATGTTCAGACCATAGCACACCCTTCCTGGGGAAGCTCATATTGAGTGACCAATGGCCTCCCAAAGGACAATGATTACAGGCATGATTAAATTTGTGGATGTTTAATGGGCTTGCTTATTTATTTTTGAGATGGAGTTTTGCTCTTGTTACCCAGGCTGGCATGCAGTGGTGTGATTTTGCCTCTTTGCAACCTCTGCCTGCCTCCTGGGTTCAAACAATTCTCCTGTCTCAGCCTCCCGAGTAGCTGGGATTACAGGCCCACACCACCATGCCCAGCTAATTTTTTTTTTGTATTTTTAGTAGAGATGGGGTTTCACCATGTTGGCCAGGCTGGTCTTGAACTCCTGACCTCAAGTGATCCACCCACCTCAGCCTCCCAAAGTGCTGGGATTACAGGCATGAGCCACCGCCCGGCTGGCTTATTCATATATATTTCAAACAGGATTAAGTTCATCATGAGAGTAAAACAAATTCAGATGGTTCTGAGACTGAATCTAAGCTCCTGGGTAACACAGCAGGGTGGGTCTGGATGAGACTCCCTGCCCTGGATCAACAAGATTGGTCTCACAGGCATACACTGAAGGCAGCCTGAGAAGGTGTGATTTGATGGGCAGCTAGAAGACCCATCTATGCCCAGAAGACATGACTCAGTGAAGTTCTAGATCCTTTCTGCCACAGCAGCTGCATGTGGGGTTTGCAGAACAGCACAGCTCTCAGACCCCACCATGCATGGCTCCTGCCTTGGGTCATATGTGTTAGAGCAGGGGTCAGCAAACTACAGCCTTTGGGCCAAATCTAACCTCCCCATCCAGACCTGTTTCTCTATAGCCTATGTAAAAATGGTTTTTACATTTTAAAAATCTTTTGTAAATTTTTAATTTTTGTGGGTACATAGTAGGTGCACATATTTCTGGAGTACATGAGATGTTTTGATACAGGCATGCAATGTGAAATAAGCATATCATGTAACATGGGCTATCCATCCCCCCAAACATGTATCCTTTGTGTTATAAACAATCCAATTATACTCTTTTCATTATGTTAAAATGTACAGTTAAGTGATGTTATGATTGAAATTTTACTTTTTTTTTTTTTTTTTTTTTTTTTTGATAAACAGTCTCGCTCTGTTAACCAGGCTGGAGTGCAGAGGCTTGATCTTGGCTCATTGCAACCTCCGCCTCCAGGGTTCAAGTGACTCTCTTGCCTCAGCCTCCCTGGTAGCTGGGACTACAGACATGCACCATCGCACCTGGTTAATTTTGTATTTTTAGTAGAGACGGGGTTTTGCCATGTTGGTCAGGCTGGTCTCAAACTCCTGACCTCTGGTGATCCACCCACTTCAGCCTCCCAAAGTCCTGGGATTATAGGTGTGAGCCACTGTGTCTGATTTTTTTGTTTTTTGTTTTTTGAGATGGAGTCTCACTCTGTCACCCAGGCTGGAGTGCAATGGTGTGATCTCGGCTCACTGCAACCTCCGCCTCCTGGGTTCAAGTGATTCTCCTGCCTCAGCCTCTCAAGTCGCTGGGATTACAGGCATGAGCCACCATGCCCAGCTAATTTTTTTATTTTTAGTAGAGACCGGGTTTCACCATGTTGGTCAGGCTGATCTTGATCTGACTTCAGGTGATCCACCCACCTTGGCCTCCCAAAGTACTATGATTACAGGCGTGAGCCACCACGCCCAGCCGCCTAATCGAGTTTTTACATTTTTAAATAATTGAAAGAACCCAAAGGAAGAATATTTTGCAACGTAGGAAGATTATCTGAAATTCAAAGTTTAGCGTTCGCAAATGAAGTTTTCCTGGAACACAGCCATGCTCATTCACTTAAGTATCACCTGTGACTGCTCTCATGCCCAACAGCAGAGTTGAATAATTGCCACAAAACCACATGGCCCTCAGAACCTAAAAGTTTCCTACCTGGTGCTGACCTCTGCTTTACAGCTTTGCTGCTTCACTCTGTGGTCTGAAGATCAACCTCACCGTCTTTACCTGGGAGGCTGTTAGAAACGTGGAATCTTAGTCCCTGCCCTAGACCTACTGATTCAGATCCCAGGAAATTTCTATTCCCATGAATCTTGGAGAAGTCCTGGCTTAGCGGGCTCTGTCCTGGCCGTCCTCTGCTGCCCCTCCCCTCAGTGCAGGCAGTCCAAAAGGTCAAGGGCATGCATCCTCCTGGAACCACTTCCCCATCTAGGCCATGCTTTCAGTGCCTGGGAATTTTCTGCTTCCAGAGGCAATGCCAGCTTCCTCTCTGGGGTCCATCCTAGCCCAACAGGTGGTCAAGATGCAGCTGTTAGACAGTGGGAGGAGAGTCCCTGTGCTTGAATTTACAGATGGCGCATCCTCTCGCTCAAGCAGCAAGTTCCTCAAGGCACAAAGTGGGAAGAGGAGGGGTAAGGATGGGGGCTGGGGTTAGCTCTTGCTGTCCCATTACCTTCTGGCTTGGGCTCTAGAGCCCAGGAATTCTTGCCTGCCATATAGTTATGTATATATATTTGACAGTTTATTCACTTGATAGACAACTTTTTTTTCCCCAGAGTCAGAGTCTCACACTGTCGCCCAGACTGGAGTGCAATGGTGCAATCTCAGCTCACGGCAACCTCTGCCTCCCGGGTTCAAACAATTCTCCTGCCTCAGTTTCCCAAGTAGCTGGGATTACAGGTGCCCGCCACCACACCAGGCTAATTTTTTTGTATTTTTAGTAGAGAGAGGGTTTCACCATGTTGGCCAGGCTGGTCTCCAACTCCTGACCTCATGATCTGCCCGCCTCAGTCTCCCATAGTGCTGGGATTACAGGCATGAGCCATGATAGAGAACTTTTAAACATTTTAACAGAGCTTATGAACCTTTGCTGATACTCTTGATCCAGGGCCCATGAATGTGAAAAGCCTGTCTATTGAATGTTTCTCAATGTGTGTTCCAAGGACCCCTGCAGTAGAATTCACATGGGTTGTTTGCTTAAAATGCAGATTCCTGGGTCCTGCTTTTGATTATCCTGAATCAGAATTTTTGAGGGTGGAGCCAAGGGATCTGGATTTCTAACAAGCTCCCCAGTGGTTCTGGTTCACTCCAGAGTTTCAGGAGCAGTTGTAACTGGGGTAGGGTGGACAGGAGCTGGCTCCCAGAGGGCAGGAGCTTCAGGGGTGAAGAAAAGGAACCAGCCAGATCAGGGGACCAGTGCTTCAAATGCTTCCCATTTCTCTCATTAGCTTTCTTCCTCATCTGCCCCCAACCCAGCCCTGGGCATGAGCTGCAGAGAGAAGTTTTCTGCCAGGATTGGGCAAGGGCATTCTCCCCCAAATATAGGGCCTTCAGAGACTGCTCTACAGAAAGAAATGTCTGAGTCAATGTGAAATTAGAAAGAAGAGTGACACGGTTTGACTGTGTCCCCACTCAAACCTCATCTTGAATTATAGCTCCCACAATTCCCATGTGTTGTGGGTGGGACCCAGTGGGAGGTAATTGAATCGCGGAGGCAGGTTGTTCCCATGCTGTTTCCGTGATCGTCTCACAAGATCTGATGGTTCTATAAGAAGGAGTTCCCCCATCATGCACTGTGGCCTGTCGTGGGGTGGGGGGCTAGGGGAGGGATAGCATTAGGAGAAATACCTAATGTAGATGACGGGGTGATGGATGCAGCCAACCACCATGGCATGTGTATACCTATGTAACAAACCTGCACGTTCTGCACATGTACCCCAGAACTTAAAGTATAATAATAAAAAAAGGAGTTTCCCTGCACAAGTTGTCTCTTCCCTGCCACCATGTAGGATGTGACATTCCTCCTTGCCTTCCACCATGATTGTGAGGCCTCCCCAGCCATGTAGAACTGTGAGTCCATTAAACCTCTTTTCTTTATAAATTACCCAGTCTTGGGTACGTCTTTATTAGCTGTGTGAAAATGGACTAATACAAAGAGGAACTAGGGGAGCTTGGAGGAATCACAGAGACTCAATCAGGGATTCAGGTGAAGTCTTTGCTGCAAACCCTTGGGCAGGCGAGAATTCCTGGACTCCTGCAGGGGACATGGGAGAAGCTGTACATACAGACAGTGCTGTCCAACCAATGTGGGTTCAAGCCCTGCATCTGTCACCTGCTGTGTGACCTTGATCAAGTGTCTTAAGGTCTCCAGGTTTGTTTTCTTATCTGTAAGATGAGAATCCTCTTCCGCAAACCATGTCTGTTTAAAATACATGCTTATTTTCAAAGTGATGTAGCAACATTTTCTCTAGTCAATGTTCTTTCTCACTCATAATTTTAAAACATTTATTCATGACTATGATATTAAATCTATGACTTTATTTTTGCTAAATGCCCATCTCAAAGAAGAATGTTACTTTATATAGCTAAGTGTCTTTTAAAAAATAAGCCTTAATAATGCATATTTGCAATAAAAATATTTGACAATAAAAAATATGGGAATCCTAATAATACCTTCTAGGCTTGTCATTGGAATGAGATGTGATAATTAAATAAAACCATTCTTGCCACAGAGATCTAAGTGGTGGCCACTGTGTATTAGGAAGCTTGTTATCTTCCACCGCTGCGCCTTCTGATGATTGCTCTCACAGCCACTTAACCATTGGCTAATAAAATGAACCTCTGCCTGCAACCTCTGCCTTCTGGCGGTTCTCCTGCCTCATGCACAGGAAGCCACTGAGGCTCCAGTTGCAGCCCTGTGCCAGGGCTGTGCTTGGCCAGTGACCTCTAACTCTGAGACTCCTTGTGAGGGAGTAACTCCTGAAGTCACATGGCCAAGATACTCACAGCACATGATTCTTAGGATGATCCCACCTGTCGAGACCACAGCCTGGGACTCACTGTCACAGGTGAGTGATGAATGCGGAACTCGAATGAAACCGCCAGCGACAGCTGTGCCATATTGCAAGTCACCACAAGGGGGAAGCAGAATACAAGCATCCAGGTGAGAACTAAGGAAGCGCTGAGGAATGTGACCCAGGAAGCCATATGGGCATTGGAGGGGAAAAGGATCCCAGGCGCACCCTCCTTGCTCACCCCACGCTCCACGCAGACAAGCACACTCCTGGTCTTGCTCTCAAACCACCGGATTCCTCTTTTACTCTGTTCTCTGGTCCTGGTACAGCACATTGTATCTCACGTATGGCAAAGGCCAGTGGTTCTCTAACTTGGCTGCATGAGTAAATCACTTGGGGAGTTCTGTAAACTCTTTATGTCTTGGCCTTATCGTAATTAAATCTGAATCTCCAGCGCTTGGAAGCAGAAATCAGTGCTTTATTTATTTATTTACTTATTTATTTTTGAGGCAGAGTCTCACTCTGTTGCCCAGGCTGGAGTGCAGTGGCACGATCTCGGCTCACTGCAACCTCAGCTCCCTGGGTTCAAATGATTCTCGTGCCTCAGCCTCCCAAGTAGCTGGGACTACAGGCGTGCACCACCATGCCCAGCTTGTTTTTTTTTTTTTCAATTTTAGTAGAGATGGAGTTTTGCCATGTTGGCCAAGCTGGTATTGAACTCCTGACTCAAATGATTTGTTCACCTCAGCCTCCCAAAGTGCTGGGATTACAGGCAAGAGCCACTGCACCTGGCCTCCAGAGCTTTTTAAAACACAACAGGTGATTCCAATTTGCAGCAAATTTTGAGAACCACTGTTTCAGGCAAAAGATCTCATTTCTTTTCAAATGGAAGCTGGCTTCTATTGTTAGAGGGCTCCTCCGAGAAGCCTCCCCAACGAACCACACACTCTCCTCCTCCATCTGTCCATGGGTCTGTCTGCAGCTGATGCCAGTACTTTTTATGTCTTAAGACACAGATGGTTTACCTGGGGGTGTTGTTAATATGCAGATTCACATTCATTCGGTCTGGGGTGGGGTGGAGACTTGGCATCTCTAAGTCCCAGGTGCTGCCATGCTGCTGGACCACAGGCCCACAGCAGGCTTGACAGGACATCTGTGCTTCCGCATGTGCCCCTTTGCAGTTGTTCTCCAGCTGTTCTGCATTCCTTTTCTGCTTCTGTATTAACCATGCTTCTCCTTTCTGTAAACTTGATGCTTTAACATCTGCCATGTGTGCATCTGCTCCGGGCAACCCAATATGTCTCCCTCACTGTCCCTCTCCCCCTGGAAGGAGTCCTCCTGGGCGTGTGGTTTTCAAATGAAAACCAACTCAGAGCTCACATCCCAACCAATTCCCTTTTCTGTCTCTCACACTCCAGGTTACTATCCCTCTGCCCTAATCACCCAAGGCCAGGTGTCCGACAAATAGGGACAGCCTGTATGCCCCAGAGCCTTCTGAAATGATTTAAACTAGCTAGTCCCAAACTAGCTTTCCCTGACTTGCCCACTTCTTCCTATGGAAACCACAGTAAGGGCTCTTGCCATGTTCTCTCCGCCCTCTGCCTCTTGACCAGCCCTCATGCTCCCCCGGTGGCCCTGTGTGGCATGGTGTGGCATGCCCACTTCTCTTAGATCTTTGAGTCACAAACTCTCTCTTCAATGGCAATCGTCACCTGATCTATTGACCTCATCAAACCTGAATAAAAATATTCACCAAACCTATTAGAACAACTTCCCTGCTAGGAGGAGAAGCGTGGCTGGTTCCCAACTTGTCTGCATCCCGCCTCCCCTCCCAGTCTTACTCTGATCCTTGCGACGCTGCCCATGGTATAAACACAAGACCCTGCACGCACACAGAAAAGAGCTCAATCAGTGACTGTGGAATGGATAGGTGAGCAAATATAGGGAGAACAATTCTGAACTTGGAGTGTGAGACCTGGCTCTGCCACCAACAGCTGTGAGAAATTGACCATGTGAAGGCGCCCCCGAGACCCAGTGACTTCATTTGTCTCATCTGTGCTGTTATTTTATAGTGAGGCCACGTGAACAATCTGTGTTAAAGCCCTTTTCAGCAACATGGTAGCATCCTCCTTTCTCTCTCCCTCTCCTACTTGTCACTGGTGTTCGGGATTCCAGCCTTGCCCTTCACACACTGTCTGGGAGGTCCTATCTATCCCCGAGTCTTTGCATCTATACCCACAGCTGCTATGGTCTGAATATCTGCGTCCCTCTAAAATTCACGTGTTGAAATCCTAACGCCCAAAGTGATGGTATTGGGAGGTGGGGTCTTCCGGAGGTGATTAGATCTTGAGGGTAGAGCTCCCATTAATGGGATTAGTGCCCTTATAAAGAAGGCTCCAGAGAGCTGCCTCACCTCTGCCACCACAGGAGGACACAGAGAGAAGAGTCACCTGTGAATCAGAAAGCAGCCCTCACCAGACACCAAATCCGTCAGCACCTTGACCTTGAACTTACATCCCACCCTCCAGAACTGTGAGAAATACATTTCTGTTGTCTATGAGTTACTCAGTCCACGGCATTTTGCTATAGCAGCCTGAACAGACTAAGACACCAGCTCAGACTCCTCTCTTGAGCTCCATATCTGTCTAACCAAACACTGACAATCCGTCTCTATCCTGTTGACCCACCTGTAAGTCATATTTAACACATTCAAAATCGAGTTCATTGTGCCTTTGCAGCTCCCAAACCAGCTCCTCCCTCATATGTCCTATCACCACATGTGCCCAGAAGGGGGGTGGCACATGGAAGGAGGCGATCAGGGTGATGGGGGTGGAATTAGATGGCAGAGATTTGTGACAAGCATAGAAGACCACCCAGCACACTCACTCAGGAGGCAGCATCAATCATAAGTCACATCACAGCAGAGCCATGGTGCTTGAGTCCCAACAGGCAGAGAGAGAGAGAGAGAGAGAGAGAGAGAGAGATGCAGGGAGCTCTGACCCATGCAGGTGGGCTTGGGATCATGGGGCACACCAGGATAGACCCCAGGCTGGCTTCACTGAGATGCCACCCAGAGAAAGGCAGCTGGAGGACACGAGGTGGGAATGGAGCCCTTGCCACCTTCCTGGAGCTCCAAGATGGGCACCCTCACTAGGGGCCCAGAGGCCATGAGGGCAAAGAGCACTGAAACTCTCCCAAACTCTGCCGGCCACTTCCCTCCCCAGGGGAGGAGCAGAGAAGCCCACGGGTGGCCAGTGCTCAGTTGGCACAGCTGTAGTTGGCCACAAAACTCCTGGCACTCTCTGTCTCCAAGAATTGGCTGGGCATCTGATGGGAGCCACAGATTCCCATCTCCCCCCTCTTGAGCTTAGCCGAAATCAGGCTCAGCAGATCTGCCTAGGTCCCCAGGAGGTTGGGCTGGTTACAGCCGCTGGACACCAGGTGCTCCCCTTTAGAACCAAGGTCATTCCTCCCACCAGGGAGCTTCCATAATCAGGGGTCAGGATGTCCCCTGACCCCTGTCCCTACAAATACGTAGAGTGCGAGGGAGCACAGGGCAGGGGTGGGCTCCTCATCCGTGGCGGGCAGCTGCTGCATCTGATCCGAGTTGTGGGACAGCATTGAGTGTGTGCTCCTACTCCCCGGCCTACAGGTTTCCTCTTCTGTGTGTCCTCAACCCCTTAGCAGAGAAAAGCCCATTCACCCTGTCTGTGACACCAAACACAAGGGACCTGCAAGTTTTGAACCCTCCTCTCCACCAAGATGTGAGATGCTACTGATAGATCCTTGATATCCTATAAGTTCAGCCCCTCCACCCACCTCCCTCTGCTGGGCTCAAGCCTCCATCTGGCACCTGCAGCACAGAACAGCCTCCTCCAGCCTGGCTCCACCCCTGCCCCGCCCCCATGTTCCTCCTTCCTCCCCCCACCCCCGCAGTGAGCTTTCCAAAAGGCAGATCTTACCAGGTCTCACTCCTCCTTGAAGGCTTGTCAATCTCTCCTTGCCTTTTCCATTCTCTTCTCCCCGGTTCCTTTCTACATGTGGGTTTCCTCCCCAGTTCCACTCAGACAGAGCCATTGTCCTTGCAGGCCTCCCCGCTGTTTCTGAATACACAGCTCCTTCTTGGACATGCTTTCTTACCTTCTTCCCTGCTAGAAGCCACAGCTAACCTGTTCTTCCCTTCCCTTCCTCGGCTCTGTGCTCATAGCAGCCTCCTCTAACCTCCATTTGAGCCTGCATTTTATTGCAGGGGTCCCCAACTCCTGGGCCATGGGCTGGTACCAGTCTGTGGCCTGTTACGAACCGGGCTGCATGGGAGGAGGTGAGTGGCAGGCGGAGGAGCGAGGTTTTGTCTGCATCTGCAGCTGCTCCTGATGGCACGCATCAACGCCTGAGCTCCGCCTCCTATCAGATCAGCCCAATTGGGTTCTCACAGGAACACAAACCCTACTGCAAACTGCGCATGCGAGGGATCTAGGTTGCCTGCTCCTTATGAGAATCTAATGCCTAACGATCTGTCACTCCTGATGATATGTCACTGTATCCTATCACCCCCAGATAGACCATCTAGTTTCAGGAAAACAAGCTCAGGGCTCCCACTGATTCTACATTACAGTGTTTGGTATAACTATTTCATTACATATTACAATGTAATCATACAAATAACATGCCTAATAAATATAATGCATTTGAATCATCCTTAAACTACCCTGTGACCCCTGTCATGAAAAATGGTCTTCCACGAAACCAGTCCCTGGCACCAAAAAGGTTAGGCACCGCTGTTCTAATGCATCACATTCTAATACTTTAGTTTTTATTTCTGTTTCCTCCACTGTGGGTGAGCCCCTTGAGGGCAGGGGTGTTTCCTCCAAAGCTTAACAGCCTGGTGCAGAGCTGGCGTCTGAAGGTTTTCTATGAAATGAGTTCACAGCGATTCTCCATGTGTGGTCTCTGAACCAGCAGCATAGCAGGGCTGGGGAACCTGGGAGAAATGTGATTCTCAGTCCCACCATGACCTGCAGAGTCAGAGCTCTGGGGATGGTGCCTGGCCCTCCGTTCCTACAGGCCTTCTGGGTGATTCTCACGCACACTCTCGTTAGAGGTCAGCTGAATGAGGAAGGTGAGAACCTAATATGATGTGAATGGAATTTGCTATTATCACTCAGCCTAGACTGAAGGATCCAGGGTGGTGAGTGGCTGAGGGCAGAGCTGTTCCCTGGCTCCCCATCCTCATCACTTGCCATGTGGGCTGCCTGGGGCACCCAAGGCCCATCTCTTCCTCAGCCCTTGTTAGACTGATCATTTTTTTTAAAATTTTAATTTTTAGTTCTAGGGTACATGTGCAGGGTGTGCAGGTTTGGTGCATAGGTAAACGTGCGCCATGGTGGTTGTGCAGGTTTGGTGCATAGCTAAACATGCGCCACGGTGGTTGTGCAGGTTTGGTGCATAGGTAAACGTGTTCCACGGTGGTTGTGCAGGTTTGGTGCATAGGTAAACGTGTGCCATGGTGGTTGTGCAGGTTTGGTGCATAGGTAAACGTGTGCCATGGTGGTTGTGCAGGTTTGATACATAGGTAAATGTGTGCCATGGTTTGTAGCATCTATACCCATCACCTAGGTATTAAGCCCAGCATACATTAGCTATTTTTCCTAATGCTCTTGATTGCATTATTAATACACACGGAAGTTCTCAGAAGAACTTTACAGAAGAACCCAATGCCCAAAAGAGAAACCCTTTATTCTTTTTTTCTTTTTTTGAGATAGGTTTTCACTCTGTCACCCAGGCTGGAGTGCAGTGGTACGATCAGAGCTCACTGCAGCCTCAAACTCTTGGGCTCAAACAATCCTCCTACCTCAGCCTCTTGAGTAGCTGGGTTCACAGGTGGAAGCCACCACGCCCAGCTAATTTTTAATTATTTGTAGTGACAGGTCTCCCTGTGTTGCTCAGGCTGCTCTTGAACTCCTGAGCTCAAATGATCATCCTGCCTCAGCCTCCCAATGTGCTGGGATTACAGGTGTGAGCCGCTGCGCCAGACCAGAGAGGACTTAATTCCAGGAGCCATGGGTGGGACATCCAGGTGGAACTCTGTGGTCATGGAACCAGATTTCTCATCACACACTCTCAAATTAAAAACATTTTGCTAAGGGAATCAGCTCCCTGTTGCCTTAGAGTTTCTATTTTACTTGTAGTGACAAGTATCCCACTCTATTTTTTTTTTTTTTTCCGAGACAGAGCCTCACTCTGTCACCCAGGCTGGAATGCATTTGCATGATCTTGGCTCACTGCAACTCTGCCTCTTGGGTTCAAGTGATTCTCCTGCCTCAGCCTCCCAAGTAGCTAGGATTACAGGCACATGCCACCACCATGCCTGGGTAATTTTGTATTTTAAGTAGAGCCATGTTAGACAGGCTGGTCTTGAACTCCTGACCTCAAGTGATCTGACAACCTTAGCCTCTGAAAGTGCTGGGATTACAGGCATGAGCCACTGTGCCTGGCCTATCCCACTCTATTTTAAAAGTTAGTCTAAAAGAGTTGATGATGAGTTTCTTTCAGCCTTTTAATTTTTGTCTCTCGGTTTTTGAATGTATTTGTTATTAGTATCTGGAGTTTGAAAAAGAGAGAACCTCATTTTCTGAGCTCTGTAATGGGAGGGCTGTTTGTTACTACTGGATTTTCTCCCACGGCCGAGTACCACCAAATCTGCCTCTAGAGGGTGCTCAAAAAATAGTGGTTTTTGATTACTCAAAGCAAAACTAAGAAGAGGCTGGGAAATAACTTCTTCAGGACTGAAGAATATATCTACAGGCCGGTCACAGTGGCTGATGCCTGTAGTCCCAACACTTTGAGAGGCTGAGGCTGGAGGGTTGCTTGACTGCAGGAGTTCGAGACCAGCCTGGGCAATAAAGCAAGACTCCATCTCTTAAAAAAAAAAAAAAAAAAAAAAAGCTGAGTGTGGTGGCATGCGCTTTGTAGTCCCAGCTACTTGGGAGGCTGAGGCAGGAGGATTGAGGCTGCAGTGAGCCATGATGATTGAGCCCCAGAGCCTGAGGCTCAGTGAGCTGTGATGGCGCCACTGCACTCCAGCCTGGTGACAGAGTGAGACTCTTTCTGCATTAAAAAAAAAAAGGATGGGCAGGCGCAGTGGCTCATGCCTGTAATCCCAACACTTTGGGAGGCTGATGAGGTCGGATCACCTGATGTCAGGAGTTTGAGGCCAGCCTGTGCAACATGATGAAACCCCGTCTTTACTAAAAATACAAAATTAGCCAGGTATGGTGGTGGGCACTTGTAATCCCAGCCACTCAGGAGGCTGAGGCAGGAGAATCGCTTGAACCCTGGAGGTGGACGTTGCAGTGAGCCGAGATCATGCCACTGCACTCCAGCCTGAGTGACAGAACAAGACTCTGTATAGATAGGTCAAAGCTGAAGTGCTGGTGAGCACTTCTTGAGAGTTCTGTGACAAGCCCCTCCACTGTCTAGCTCCTGCCTTCCTCGCTGGAGTCATCTCGAGACAGTCGCTCCAACACGCTTTACTCCTTCAGTTCCTCGATTCCCAGAACTCCTGTTGTTCTGGACCTTTGGATCTGCCTTTCCCCTGCCTGGAAATTCTCCTCCCCGCCTCCTTCAGGTCACAAGTGAAATCACTTGGCTCAGAGCTGCTTCTAATCCTCTGCGAGGCTAGGACATTACCCTTTTCCATGCTCATGCTCACTGATGTTCCTACAGCCTCTCCCTTCTCACCTCCTTGCCCTCTCTAGCCTGGAAGAGCAGGAACTATGTCTCCCTCACTTTCCCCAGCACCTCTCTCAGAGCCAGGCCCGCAGCAGGGGCTCATGCATGTGCTGGCTGCCATTAACGCGAACCAGCACACAGGCTATGGGTGAATAACTTTCCAGGTCCCAAGATTGTCCACTTGCTTCTCTTTCACCCTTGGGCTGAGAATGTAGCTACTAATAAACCTGGAGTGGGAGGGGGTATCAGTAACAGAGACAAGTGTATGCTTGAAATGTAAGACAGCTGGAGAGAGGAGAACCAAAATGGGCAGGACGCGCACGGCCAGCAGGGAGTTGCTGTGATTCTCACAAAGCTTGTCTTTTCGTTGTGAAGAGGGGTCCCTAAGAGGACAGTGCCATGGAGACACTCCCTAAGGGCTCACTATGCCTTATTCTCTCATACGTTGAGTCTTTGGGGGTGGGCTCTAAATAGAGACTGAACTTGGACTTAGAAGAAAAAGGGGAGAGAACAACATGTTGTGTCTCTTTGTATAAATGGTTACTACCGTCTCCCCAAACAACCTACTTTAATAGGGACATCACGCAAATTATAGAATACAGATCTCTCATCCAGACAGCCATGACGGTGTGCACCTATGGTTCCACCTACTTGGGAGGCTGAGGTGGGAGGTCCTTTGAGCCCAGGAGTTCAAAGTTCAAGTCCAGCCTGGTTAACATAGCAAGATGGTCTCTAAAACAAAACAACAAAACAAAAACAATCTAATCTTAGGATTAGAAAGGACAAGGACACCAGATGTCATCAAGTCCCATCCTTTGACTTCTGTAGGAATTCCCTCTGCAGATTACTGATAAGAATTCACTAATCCACTGGTGGTCAGTTCTCCACTTCACTAACTTATGAGGCAGTCTAGTTCTATATATGCAGGGTTCTAGTCGTTGAAGAAGTCCTTGTAGCCCAGAACCTTGTAGGTGGTGGTGGTTTATTGAATGAAATACATGAACACGGACAAATTTTATAATCAGGACTTTAGAAATTATTTTCAAGTACTGTTGTATTGTTTTTAAAATAAAATATGGTGAGAAGATTGTCGTAAATGTTTGAAATGGTATCGCCAGCTTTCACACTGTACCAGATACATATTCAATGTATTACCTGGGCAAGTAAAAAATTAAAAAGCCAACAAAGGCTGCCTTGCTATACATTTAGAGCCAATTACTAAATATTTACCAAATGTCTCATAAGCATTTTTTGAATGTGTTCAGTCTTGAGATTGAACTTTCAGAATGGGTCTCCCTTGCTCATCTGCTCATCCTGATCCCCTTCAGCATTTACGCAAGAGAGCAAGGGAACAGCACAGATCAATGGAAGGGAGACAGCAGATCGTTGCCAGTTCTATCCCTGCTACTAACTAGTAGTGAAGTCTTAGGCAGGTTACTAGACACTGCTGGATCTTAGGTTCCTCCTCTGTAAACTACGGTGATTAAACCAGGTGGCCCCCAAGGTTCACTGTACCACTGTAACCCTCTGTGGCTCTAAAACTTTGCCCTTTCCTCCTAAAGACCAAAGCTTCATGAGTGAATTTAACTCTCACCTTGTTGAATAACTGATCAGTAGCAACAATGTACTCCTACTAAATATAGATGGTCACGTTAAATATGGAATATAGCTGTCCACATCCCCCGAATCCACAGAAATTTGGGTGAATCAGTAGTTGGCTATAGCACTCAGATCACAGCCTCTCCATGGTGCCTCATTTCTGCCTTCATAGTTGGCTAAAATACCTGAATGTGAGTTGAATCTACACTTTTTAAATGATTCTATTTTTAAACTACAGTCATGAGATGACATAATCCTAGCAGGGTAAATGCCAAAGGAGAAAAAAAAAAGGAACAGAAAATAAAACCAAAAAAAACTGTAAAGAAATCTCAAGTGGTTTTCAGTAATTCTCTTTTTAGGATAATTTTTTCTTTGATATATTTTCTGATAGTAAGATGATTATTATGAAATCATAATATATTTAGTAGAAAAATAAATTACATTATTTCATTAGGAACTAAGATTTTCAGTGCAAGAAAAATAAATCTAAATATCAAATCAAAGAAGTTAAATAAAAACCTTTTATCCTAAGTTTTAATTGGAAATATTAATGAGAACACATGATGTATATTATGTTAAAATACATTCTTTCTAGCTCTGTCTGTTGAAAAGGCGTATATATCTTGACTAACAGTAGCAAAGAGTGTCCTTAGCACCCAGGCCGTTTTCTTTCTTCCTTTTTTTTGAGAGAGGGTCTTGCTTTGTTGCCCAGGCTGGAGTTTAGTGGCATGATCTTGGCTCACTGCAACCTCCACCTCTGGGGTTCAAGCCATCCTCCCACCTCAACCTCCCAAGTAGCTGGGATTACAAGTGTACACCACCATGCCTGGCTAATTTTTATATTTTTAGTAGAGACGAGGTTTCACCATGTTGGCCAGGCTGGCCTTACACTCCTGACCTCTAGCGATCTGCCTGCCTTGGCCTCCCAAAGTGTTGGGATTATAGGCATGAGCCACCATGTACGGCCTGGCCTCGTGCACTCTAAATACCATTTCTGGCTAAAGGGAACAGGATTCTTTGGAGAAATGGCCGATTCAACATCAGGGATGAGCTTGGAACATCTTGTCATATTAGCCAACAAGGAAACTATCAAAGACTACAAGATCATGCTAAAAAGACTCAGGAACCAGGTTGAAAAGCCTATTGGCCAGAGGTAAGACAATTACAAAAACACCCCAGGAAGCTGGACTCTAATCAGGATATAACTACTAACTCCAAACTTACAGGAAATACACTCCATGATAGTGAATTTTATGTGTCAACTTGACTGGGCCATGGTGTGCCCAGATAGTTGGTCAGACATTATTCTGGGTGTTTCTGTGAGTTTTTAAGATGACATTAATATTTAAATTGGTAGACTAAGTAAAGCAGATTCCTCTCTGTTTGGATCGCTGTAGACCTCATCCTACAGTTGAAGGCCTGTATAGATCAAAAAGGTTGACCCACCCTAACTAAGAGAGAATTCTTCCCGTCTGACAGCCTTCCAACTGAACAGCAACACTTTTCCTGTCTTTGAACCAGAACTGAAGCATCAGCTTTTCCTGAGTCTTGAGCCCGCTGGCCTGTGGACTGACCCATATCACCAGCTCTGCTTTTTATCAGTTTTTCAGGTTACGCTTTCTTGGGACTCCAGGTGATTGACTGCAGATCTTGGGACCTGTTGGCCTCCATAATTATGTGACCCAATTCTTATAATAAATCCCTCTTCTCTCTCGCTCTCTCTTTTTTCTATTGGCTCTGTGTCTCTGGAGAACCTTGGCTAATCCACACCTTCACAGGGATGAAATAAACAAAAAGCAGTGTATAGGACATTTTATAGGCCAACAGAAATTATTACTTATCATCAAATAAATTGCCCAAAAAACAATAGAGGGAGGGGTAGCTTATAGATTAAAAGAGATTTAAAAGGCATATTAACCAAATGCAATGGAGGAGACCTAGTTTGGATTCCTATTTGAATACACCAAGTTTTAAAAAAAAAATCATGAGACAGTCAGGGATATCTGGAACATTGCCTGGATACTTGATGATGTTATGGAAATGTTGATTTTTTTTTTTTCAATGCAATGACATTTACAGGACTATGCTTTAAAAAGTCCTTAGTATTTAGAGATACATACTGAAATATTTATGAATAAAATAATTTCAGTATCTGGAATTTGCTTCAAAACAATTCATCAAGAGTAGGAGTATGGGTTAAAAGTAGAGGGGGTATAGAAGAAACAAAACCGGTCATGTGTTGATAATTGTTGAAGAATACAAGATCAGAATATGGGGGATGATTATACTATTTTCTCTATTTTCATATAGTATTTTTATACTAACATTTTTACAAGTAAATGCTTTATTTTTCCAAATGCCTACCTCTATCTCAAACGTGTATTTTTAAGGCACCAATTACAACTTATTCCTTCCTTGTCTATTACAAATATATTTCCACTTGCCTCCTAAACTGTATGATTTTTTTTCATTTGCTTCCTAAACTATATGATTTTCAGCTCTCCTTTATCTCATGAGGAGGGTTCCCATTTACTTTGTCATATATATTTACATGTAGTGATTTTTAAAGTTATTATTTCAAAATTATTACTGAAATGCATGTTCTCTGGTCCAGGCAGCCTCACTTTAACGATCAAAGCCCACCATAATCAAGCTCTGCCCAACACATCAGACAGGCTCTTCCAAAAAATAGAAGAGAGGAAACACTTCTTGATCCATTTTATGAGGCCAATGTTGCCACAATACCAAAACCAGACAACAACATCAAAAAAAAAAAAGAAAAAGAAAAAGAACACTACAGACTAATATCCACATTTTGATGAGCAGTAAAATCCTCTGTAAAGTACTAGTGAACCGAATCCAAACACATATAAAAAGAATTATACACTTGAAAGTGGTTCAAATGGCAAATTTTATGTTATACACATTTTACCACTATTTTTAATAGTAAAATAAATAGTAGTAAAATATATATAACATAAAATTATTTTTAAAAATAGTAAAATAAATAAACATATACCATGACTAAATGGGATTTATCTCAGGGATCCCAGGTTGGTTTGATATTAGAAAATCAATTAATGGAATATATTATATTGATAGAATGGAAAGAAGACCACACAATCATCTCAGTAGACACAGAAAATGCATTTGACAAAATCCAAGGTCATTACCTCCCAGATAAAGAGCACCTGTTCTAGAGGATCTCTAAACATAAAGAGATGACAAACAATAGTGAAGAACACTCTGAATATGGAAAGTGAATGGATCTCAGAGATTGCCACAGGAAAAAATATCTTTTTGAATCTAGTAGAGAAAGTCTTTTTAAATTTGCTTTGATCATAAACAATGCCAGCATGAATGACTTATCCAAGATCTAAGGGGGGCGTAGAATGAAAACTCGTAAATGATAGGAAGTGTGTGTATTCCTTCCTTGCCGCTGGCATAGCTATTCACCTGCCAGGTGGCCAGTATTTTTGTAGCCCCATAATAAAAGAGCCTTTGAATGGCTTGGAGGTTTAGGGCAAGCACTCTAAACTTAAACTTAGCCTTCCTGGCTGTGTGATTGTAAGCAAATTAGCTAACCTTTAAGTCTCAGTGTTTTGCTTTTTGTTTCGTCTCTAAAGTTAGGGTCATAATTCTACTACCGGAGAGTGAGGATTTTAAAACACAGTATCAGATGGGCATGGTACACCTGTGACATGGTTTGGCTCTGTGTCCCCACTCACATCTCATGTTGAATTGTACTTCCATAATTCCCACGTATTGTGGGAGGGGCCCGGTGGGAGATAATTGAATCATGGGGATGGTTTTTCCCATACTGTTTTCATGGTAGTGAATTGGTCTCACAAGATCTGATGGTTTTATAAGAGGTTTCTGCTTTTGCATCTGTCTCATTCTTTCTGCCACCAAAAGGCAAAGTGCCTTTTACCTTCTGCCACGATTGTGAGGCCTCCCCAGTCACGTGGAACTGTGAGTCCATTAAGAAAATAGTTTCTTCCCAGTTTCGGGTACATCTTTATCAGCAGCATGAAAACGGACTAATACAACCTGTTACCCTAGCACTTTGGGAGGCCAAGGCAGGCGGATCACTTGAGCTCAGGAGTTTGAGACCAGCCTGGGCAACACGGCAAAACACCATCGCTACAAAAAATACAAAAATTAGCCGTGTGTCATGCTGCACACCTGTAGTCCCAGCTACTAGAGAGGCTGAGGCAGGAGGATCACTAGAGCCTGGGAGGTGGTGGTTGCACTGAGCCAAGATCATGCCACTGCACTCCAGCCTTGGTGTCAGTGTGAGACCCTGTCTCAAAAAAAAAAAAAAAAAAGCAAAAACACAATATCTTTGAAACATGCAGCACAGTGTCTGGGACATGGACATCCTTGTCATCCTGAACATCATCCAAGACTGTATAAATCATGGGTCTCTCTTGGGACTATTATGTTTGGTACTTGGATAGGTAAATGTTAGACTAGACAGCTTCACAATACCAAGTTAAAAACGATTAATATCCTTGTGCAATAAATAACCTTGCTTCAATAACCTTGACAATGAAAGAAAAGTTTGATCACAGAGTAAAATTTAATTCAGACAACTTCATATGGGTGTATTTCAGATAAACCCATAAATGGCACAAAGAAATGATAGCCCTAGCTGGGTTTTCCAAAAAAGAGGGTTTTGCAAGTCCTTAGCCTGTATATTGGGTCACTGCCAACGGATGATGTCCATGCGAAGGCAGAGTGTGAACTTCCTTCAGTTCTGGCTGACTGCTGTAACTAGTGTCACATGGTTAAACCTGTGTAAATAGTTTCAAAACTTGCTTTAAAATATAGTAAGGCCAGGCTCAGTGGCTCATGCCTATAATCGGAGTACTTTGGGAACCTGAAGCAGGAAGATCGCTTGATTTTAGGAGTTTGAGACCAGCCTGGGCAGCATAGAGAAACTCTGTCTCTACAAAAAATACAAAAATTATCCAGGAGTGGTGGCACATACCTGTAGTCCTGAGGAAGGAGACCCAGGCATCTAGGATCACTTCCCCCTTGATTTTCACACTGCATTTCAATAGGAGAAAAGGCTGGCCAGCTGGAGCCTCCTGAATCACCTTCCTGTAAATAGCACGCTTGGTATTGGGGAATCTCTCCAGAAGATACTGTTTTTACTTAAACAAGATCAACCCCCCACCCTACTCCTCCATCCAGAGACCAGAAACCTTACACATGTAGTTCCTAAAGCTGTAAACCCAAAACCCTTTCATATGTGATTTCTAAAACTGTAAACCCAAGACTAGAGCTGTAAACCCAAAACCCTTGTAATTTCTAAGGCTGTAAACCTAAGATTCTTTCACGTGTATTTTGTTAGACGATCTGGGTTATTCCAACAAATCATCACCCGGCTCCCAGCCGTAATAATAATAATAAGCTCCTTCCTTCCCCATTCGGTGTTCGAGAGCTTTGTTTCTCGTGGCCGGCTGCTCCTGCTATAGTCCCAGCCACTCAGAAGGCTTAGGTGGAAGGAGCACTTGAGCCTGGGAGACCAAGGCTACAGTGAGCTGTGATCATGCCACTTAACTCCAGCCTGGGCAAAGGAGTGAGACTAAAGTCTCAAAAAAAAAAAAAAAAAAAAAAGACACACACACACACACACACACACATAAATATATATCGTTAAGAGTTTGGACTTTTGACTCAACTATATGTATATACACACACAAATAGACATATATGTATGTATGTAGATAGATAGACAGGTAGATAGTTAGATATTAATAGTTAAGAGTCAAACTCAAATGCTCTTGTGGGCAAAACAATGGAGAAAAACCTTAAGGACTTTATTATGGAGAGATGTGGGCCCCTAGTTAGAGGGCTTGCCCTGTCAACAAGGATTTACATGAGAAACATTTCAGAAGCACCAACATAGCCAAACACAAAGGCTCTGAAGGCCTCAGTCCTTGGCAAGCAGCTTGCAGCCACTGCTTAGGGGAACAAGGCATAAATTAGGCATTATTCTTTCATATCCCTGAGCACATAGATTGTTTTTCTTCTTCCAATTAGACAAGATCCTTGCAGAAACTGGACTGTTAGAAGCGGAATTATAGCATCACAGTGTCTTTTGAGCTGTTAATATTTTCCCCATTTCTGGTTGCTTTAGTTTCCTGATAAATTCTTCCTTTCCTTTTTCTACCTAAAACTCAGCTGTTATTTAGAATGAGGTGGAACTTGGCTACCACTTCTGTTTTTTGTCTTCTTTTCCAAATCCTTAATGCCTCAAACAGATTCATGTGTTCTGGCCTAAAAACTGACTCCTCTGCCAAGTGGTGCCCAGGTCCTGATTCCTCTCTCCTCACTTCCAACTTCCGAGAGACTCTTAACCACCTTTGTAAAGGGACCTGTGTGATAGCGCCGTGCCCACCCTAGGTCCTGCTCACAGGTTGATTCTGGGCCTCTTGGCTTCCTTTGACACCAAAGTCTTTGTCTTTATGAAAGTTATGTACGTCTGAAAAATATTTAGAGAATAATCACATGAAATCAATATTAGTTTTAATAAATTTAAATACCTTTCATTACAGGCAGAATGAACAAAATAAGTAAAAGCAGCTATTAAGATTATAATCTGAATGTGATTTAGCAATGGAGTATTGAAAGGCAGTTTTTAAAAAGGTAAAATCATAACTCTCATACAAATGACTGTCATTAACTCGTGAGTTATTTATTATTAATTATTACTAACTAATACGGGACTCAGTGAGGTACCACAACTGGATTTTACAGTCTTTACCCAACAAAATTCTTCAATAGAGCTTAAGTACTATCGTATGTAAAGTATTTTTATTTTTGAGACAGGGTCTCACTCTGTCACCCAGGCTAGAGTGCAATGGCACTGTCATAGCTCCCTGTAGCTTTCACCTCCTGGGCTCAAGTGATCTTCCCACCTCAGCCTCCTGAGGAGCTAGAACACAGGTGATACCACTGTGTCTAGCTAATTTTTTTTTTAACTTTTTGTAGAGATGGGGTCTTGCTATGTTGCCCAGGTTGGTCTTGAACTCCTGGCCTCAAGTGATCTTCCCACATCAGTCTCCCTAAGCATTGAGATTATAGGCATGAGCCACCGTGCCTGGTCCAGTGTTTTATTAAGAACAAGTTCTGCTGTTCTGTGACTCACAGAAGTGCACAGTTAAAGCATTTGCACTTGTGGGATCAAGTGATAGCTTTGATTTATAAAGCAGAACTGTCATCAGGAATTTGTTTGCGGAAGCTGAAGTGTTTCATCTCTAAGTTTATTTCCTAGAATAATTCAGATCTCCAAGGGGACTTTGGGCTTCACAAATCATGACTAGCTCAGGAAAACGGTCATGCTAATGATAATGGGGCAAGGTCTGAGACAGGGGAAAGAACACTAACTTCTTTTTCTAAAGTAGGATGCTGGAGACATCACCATAGAACAACAACAAAAAAAGCCAAACAACTTGAGGACAAGAGTGAATAGAAATCAAACTCAAAGGAAAAACATAAAATGACTTTTAGCATAAAAAAAGGCCTTGAGAAGTATCTGTTCTTCCCTTTCCTGAATGACTCCATTTTGAGGGATAGAAATCAAAGAGCAAAGAATGGGGTGGAGTAGAAGTATTAGAGTGTTTTAGCTGAACTTCACTCAAGGTCACACTATTATTTAAGAACACAGAATGCAAGACTGGGCATGGTGGGTCACACCAGTAATCCCAGCACTTTGGGAGGCCGAGGCAGGAGGATCGCTTGAGCGCAGGAATTTGAGACCAGCCTGGGCAACATAGGGAGACCCTGTCTCTAAAAATAAAATTTTAGCTGAGTGTGGTGGTATGTGTCTGTAATCCTAGCTACTCCAGAGGAGAGAGGGTGAGGCGGGAGAATTGCTTGAGCCCAGGAGGTTGAGGCCGCAATGAGCTATTGATATGGTTTGGCTGTGTCCCCACCCAAAATCTCAGCTTGAATTGTAATCCCCATAATCCCCATACAATCTTCACATGTCAAGGCAGAGACCAGGTGGAGGTAACTGAATCAGAGGGGTAGGTCCCCCCATGCTGTTCTTGTGGTAGTGAGTTTTCATGAGATCTGATGGTTTTATAAGGGGCTCTTCCCTTTTCACTCGGCACTTCTCCTTTCTGCTGCCATATGAAGACAGTGCCTTTCTCCCCTTTGCCTTCTATCATGATTATACATTTCCTGAGGCCTTCCCAGTCATGAGAAACCATGAGTCAATTAGGCCTCTTTCCTTTAGAAATTACCCAGTCTCAGGTATTTCCTTATAGCAATGTGAGAATGAACAAATACAGTCAATTGGTACCACAGAGAGTAGGGTACTGCTATAAAGATAACTGAAAATGTGGAATTGACTTTGGAACTGGGTAACAGGCAAAGGTTGGAAGAGTTTGGAGGGCTCAGAAGAAGACAGGAAGATGTGGGAAAGTTTGAAATTTCCTAGAGACTTGTTGAATGACTTTGATCAAAATACTGATAATGATATTGACAATGAAGTCCAGGCTGAGGTGGTCTCAGATGGAGATGAAGATATTGTTGGGAACTGGAATAAGGGTGACTCTTGCTATGCTTTAGCAAAGAGACTTGAAGCATTTTGCCCCTGCCCTAGAGATCTGTGGAACTTTAACTCGAGAGAGATGATTTAGGGTATCTGGCAGAAGAAATTTCTGAGCACCAAAGTGTTCAAGAGATAGCTTGGGTGCAATTGAAAGCATTCAGTTGTATGCATTTACAAAGAGATGATTTGAATTCGAACTTATATTTAAAAGGGAAGCAGAGCATAAAGTTTAGAAAATTTGCAGCCTGACAATGCAATACAAAAGAAAACCCCATTTTCTGGGGAGAAATTCAAGCAGGCTGCAAAAATTTGTATAAGTAACAGGTAGCCAAATGTTAATCACCAAGACAATGGAGATGTCTCCAGGGTATGTCAGAGGTCTTCATGGCTGCCCCTTCCATCACAGGCCTGGAGGCCTAGGAGGAAAAACAATGGTTTCATGGGCCAGCTTCAGGGCCTTGCTACTTTGTGTAGTCTCGGGATTTGGTGCCCTGTGTCCCAGCCATGGCTAAAATGGGCCAATGTAAAGCTCAGACCATTGCTTCAGAGGGAGAACGTCTGCTAGGGCAGTGTGGAAGGGAAATATGGGGTCAGAGCCTCCACACAGAGTCCCCAATGGGGCATACTCTAGTGGAGCTGTGAGAAGAGGGCCACTGTCCTCCAGACCCCATAATGGTAGTTCTACTGACGGCTCACATTGTGCACCTGGAAAAGCTGCAGACACTCAATGCCAGCCTGTGAAAGCAGCCAGGAGTGGGGGTGTACCCTGCAAAACCACAGGGGCAGAGCTGCCCAAGGCCATGGGAGCCTACCTCTTGCATCAGCATGACCTGGATGTGAGACAAGGAGTCAAAGGAGATCATTTTGGAGCTTTAAGATTTAATGACAGCCCTGCCGAATTTCATGGTGCCTGTAGCCCCTTTGTTTTGGCCAATTTTTTTCATTTGGAACAAATGTATTTACCCAATGCTGTACCCCCATTACATCTCTGAAGTAACTAACTTGCTTTTGACTTTAAAGGCTCATAGGTGGAAGGAACTTGTCTTGTCTCAGATGAGACTTTGGACTTGGACTTTTGGGTTAATACTGAAATGAGTTAAGACTTGGGGGGACCATTGGAAAGGCATGATTATGTTTTGCAATGGGAGGACATGAGATTTGGGAGGAGCCAGGGGCAGAATGATATGGCTTGGCTGTGTCCCCATCCAAAACCTCAACTTGAGTTGTGATCCCCATAATCCCCAGGTGTCAAGGGAGAGACCAGGGGGAGGTAACTAAATCATGGGGTGGTTTTCCCCCACACTGTTCTCGTCATAGTGATTTTTCACAAGATCTGATAGTTTTATAAGAGGCTCTTCCCCCTTCACTCAGCCCTTCTCCTTCCTGCTGCCCTGTGAAGAAGGTGCCTTGCTTCCCTTCACCTTCCACCATGATTGTAAGTTTCCTGAGGCCTTTCCAGCTATGTAGAACCATGAGTTGATAAAAGCTCTTTCCTTTATAAATTACCTTGTCTCAAGTATTTCCTTACAGCAATGTGAGAATGAACTAATACAGCCGTGATCACCACTGCACTCCAGCCCGCGTCACAGAGAAAAACCTTGTCTCAAAAAACAAAACAACAAGAACAGCAAAAAACACAGAGGGTATTTCTCTACCTCTTGACTCTGTGTTTGGCCATATGACTTGCTTTGACCAATGGGATGTCACAGACATGATACAATCAGAGGTTGACACAACCACTCATGTGATTGAGCTTGTTCTGCTGTGCTTTTGCCATGAAAAGAATATGCTCAGACTAGCCTACTGGTCCTAGGGGGTAGACAGGCAGAGCAGAACCAAGTCACCTCAGCTAACTTCATCTAAGGTCAGCCAACCGCTATTAGACTCCAGGTGCATGAGTTGACTCCAGCTGAGATCAGCAAAGTCCAGCCTAGATTAGTTGAACCTCACAGGTACAAGAAATGAATGTTCATTATTGTTGTTGATCATGAGGACCTGTGGTTGTTGGTTACATAGCAATTTTCTGACAATAGATAACTCACATGTTAACTTATTTTCAACATACCCTTATGAGATGACAGAGATTGCTGCAGATACTCCCCATTCAGTTTTGGCTTCCTAGAGGGTCTTCAGAAGAGTACACCCCAGAAAAAGGGCAGAAACCATAACTATATACCCAGGCTGCTTCTTCTGTTTGGAAGGGATCCTTATTTGGAAACTATTCATATGCCACACTAGTGGCATCCCCAGGGATACTGAGGGTCAGGAAATAATACCTGATAACTGGGAAGAACCAAGGTCATATCTGGCTGCAGAGTATATGAAACTCAAGTAGGAAATTAGAGAATGGAACCGACAATGGTAGCAACAGGGAATCCCCCTACATCAGTATGTGATTCACCAAATACAAGGTCAAACAGATAACCACAACTCCTCAGTCAGTTACCAAGACTGTACATAACCCAGAGCCCCAGACACCTTGTTTTGGTCCTCCCTCTACATACCCGGTTTCTCAAAGAAAGAGGATCCATTGGCATACAAAACAAATTCTGCAATGTAGAAGATGGCTGTTTCATCTGAAGCAGATTTTGAAAGCTTGTGAAACTGGAAGAACATAATTTAACTCAATAAATTTTTTAGTACACATTAATACTGAAAACTGGAATAGTCTCCAGAGGTGTGGATGGACTAGGAATTGGATCTGCCTCCATATGCCAGGGTTAAGACATACCTGCTAAAGAAACAAGCAAATACATACACAACAACAGAGGGGACCAGAAGATGGGTACAATAAAATGCTACTGGATTACAGGAATGCTGTGGGACCAGGACAAAACAGGAAGGCTGAAGGAGGAAGTACTTTTGCAGAGGAACATGATGAGTTTGGTTTGGGACCCATGCTATTTACAGCCTGGCAGGAACTCCACCTGTCTTATATATTTGTACCTATCAGCTCCATCTTTTTCCCATTTCCCATTCTACTTCGATTGCCTGCAAATTTAAATCTCCCTTGGAGAATAGAAACAATAACTTGCTTTTCTGTGATCTGCCCTTATAAAACAAGCAAAATGCCTTATGCATGGAAGATGCCTAATGAAATTTTTCATTTTTTTTTTTGTTTCATCTCATTTTGTTTCGTTTTGTGCAGGGTCTCCCTCCATAGCACAAGCTGGAGTATAGTGGCGTGATCATAGTTTGCTGCAGCCTTGAATTCCTAGGCTCAAACAATCCTCCAATCTCAACCTCTTAAGTAATTGGGACTAAAGCTGTGCTCCATCATGGCCAGCTAATTAAAAAAATTTTTTTTTGTGAAGACAGGGGTCTCATTATGTTGCCCAAGCTGGTCTCAAACTCCTGGCCTTAAGCAATCCTCCTGACTCAGCCTCTCAAAGTACTGAGATTACAAGTGTGAACCACCATGCTCAGCTGATTTTTGTTGCACGAAGGAATAAGCGCATATTTGAATCTTCTTGGACAGGGGTTTTATCTTTTCTTCCTGGTGTTCCTTAGAGAAAAGTGGGGTTGGATAGGAGAGTAGAGCTGGGAAAAGGGCTGGGAGATTTGTGGAGACAAGGAACAGACAAGGAATAGGTAAGAAAGAAGTGTTGGGAAAACCCAGAATGAAGATATTTGGGAAAGTAAAGACAGAGAGTAAAGATGGGAGACGATCTACTTGGATGTGCAGATAGTAAGTGTAGTTTAATACCTACAGGACATGAAATTAAAAGCTTCACCCCAAATGACACACAATTTTATTGCCTCTGGCATCACAATAAATAAAGGCCTCTTTTAGCTTTTTTGTACCTGCCTCTGGCCTGATGCAGTCGTTTTTATTGCACTGGATGGCATCTGTATTTATTATCAAACCAGGAATTTCTGCAAAGTCATCCTGAAGTCAAACTTAGCTTGCACAACAGGCTGTTTCATAATTAAATTAAAATTGTAGGATGTTTTGGATTAGAAGAATCTTCCTTCAGCCAGGCCTGAGGTTAGTAAGGGAGTGTGACCGGTATGAAATAGAATTCCCTCATCCAAGACATCCGGAACATTTCACTGGGTTAATTTGTAACTCACTGGAAGATTTTTGGTTCAATTTGCTAAAGATTTTCTGTTTCCATTTCTCTTTTCAATTCAGGTCAATATGCAGTTATTCAACTCTCTTATTGAAAATGATATGAAAAGTGTTACTGAGTCCAAAGAATAAAGAAAATGAAAAGTAAAATGCAAGCAAAGAAAGAAATGTAATGAGTGAATAAATAAGTTCATTCATGAATAAAAAATTTATTCATGAATAAATAAATCCATTCATCCAACAAATGAACTCACAGAACTCTTATTTTTACCACACAAGAAGCTAGGTAAGTACCGTGCAGTGGGGGCAGAACTATAAGCCACAGTTTCTGTTCTCTAGGAATTTAGAATTTTGTTTGTTTATTATAGAAAATTTGCTACTAGAGAGTTTAAGTCCAATTTACACTGGTGTTTTAATTCAATCAAAAACTTCACAAAGAAATAAACCATAAACAATTCCCTTATACCTTTAAGAAGATGTTAAACACTCTCTGTGGGAAAAGCTTAACAAAATCACTTTTTTGTACTTTGCACCACGGGACAGGATATGCGTGTATTGGCTAGACAGAATCCTGTGGCCACTGGCCAATAGACAGCAGGAAGAGAATTTTAAAATAGCTTTTTTTTTTTTTTTTTTCCATTAGAGGCTTTAGAAAATAATCCTTGACCGGGCACGGTGACTCACCTGTGATCCCAGTGGTGCAATCACTGTTCACTGCAGACTCTAGCCCCTGGGTTCAAGCAGTCCCCAACCTCAGTCTCCTGAGTAGCTGGGATTACAAGTGTACTCCAACCTGTCCAGCAGGTTTTAAAATTTTTTTGTAGAGACAAAGTCTCACTATGTTGCCCAGGCTGGTTTCCACCTTGGGCCTCAAGCAATCCTCCTCCCTTGGCCTCCCAAAATGCTGGGATTACAGGCATGAGACACCACACCCAGCCAAAGATTTTTTTTTTTTTTGCTAGACTTGCAGGCTGGTGACTCAAACTTGATTGTGAAGGGGTAGAAGTAAGCACGACACCTCCCCCAAAATATTCATTTGCATTTAAAAACCAGAAGCTGGTTGGACAGCATCTTTGCCCTCAGTGTATTCTCAAATTCATGAATTTTCACAGGAGTCAAGAAGTTTCTGAAAGGGCCCAGGATCCTGACATGGTGCCCACACCCCTCCCTTCATCCTTCCATACTCACATATCACCCCCTCTACTGCCTCTCCACTAGTCTTCTGTGACAAGGCTGGAGTGTAGAAAAAGGACATTTTTCTTCCCGCCCTGCAATCCATAACCCCACAGCAGGGTAGGGAGAGAGGGGAGGAGAGCCTGCACCAGTGGTTCTGTCTCAGCGTCAGCCCTTCCACCCACCCTCCCTCCCTCCTTTTCCTCCTTCCTTCCTTCCTTCTTCCTTCCTTCCTTCCTTCCTTCCTTCCTCCCCTCCTTCCTCTCTCTCTCTCCTCTTTCTCTCCCTTTCTTTCTTGTTTTGTTTTTGAGACAGTCTTGCTCTGTCACCCAGGCTGGAGTGCAGTGGTGAGATCTCACTGTGATCTCCACCTCCCGGGTTCAAGTGATTCTCCTGCCTCAGCCTCCCAAGTAGCTGGGATTACAGGCATGCACCACCACACCTGGCTAATTTTTATATTTTTATATTTTTAATATTTTTAATATTTTTATATTTTTAATGGGATTTCACTATATTGGCTAGGCTAGTCTTGAACTCCTGACCTCAAATGATCCACGCACCTCGGCCTCCCAAAGTGCTGGGATTACAGGCTTGAGCCACCTTGCCTGGCCTGGCCTTCTTTCAATCGCTGGAGAGAAGTGCAGGCCTCGCCCAGTGGGTCATCCTGGTTGCAGGTAGATCTTGTGGCAAACACTTGTTCATAGATAAATTGAGATTGTTACCATGCTTGGGACCCTTGGAGGGTGAGAAGGAGAGAAGGTAGATTTAGGGCTGTCAGAAGCATAGGGGAATGAGACTGAGGGGCAATGGTGGCACTAGAATCTCAAGTGGGAGGAGCTCATACGCAGAAATGTTACTGGGACAGCCATGCCTATGGACCTTTTCTAGAAGTGCTGTCTGCATAAAACATGTCGTTTTTTATCTCTGTGCTTGCTTTTGTTTTTGTTTTTTTTTGCGATGGATCTTGCTCTGCCACCCAGGCTGGACCGCAGTGGTGTGATCTTGGTTCACTGCAACTCTACCTCCTGGGTTCAAGCAGTTCTCCTGCCTGAGCCTCCCGAGAAGCTTGGATTACAGGCATGTGCCACCACGCCCCGCTAAGTTTTCCTATTTTTATTAGAGATGGGGTTTTACCATGTTGGCCAGGCTGGTCTGGAACGCCTGACCTCAGGTGATCTGCCTGCCTCAGCCTCCCAAAGTGCTGGGATCACAGGCAAGAGCCACCATGCTCGGCTTCTGTGCTTGTTTAAAGGTAAGGCTGATGGAGTCTGAGGCTGCGGGGTGAGGATGTTGGTGGAAGGAGAGCCCAGCCCAGCCCTGCTGAGAAGAGAGTGGGTTCTCTCCGCAGACAAGAGCAGGTAGGAGAAGAGGAGATAATTTAAAAAATTGCTAGGGAAGAGATGTTTAGGGAAAGGACTCTGGGAAAAGTCTGGAGTTTCTGCCTAGATTTCATGTGAATTGGGACATAAATGTAAAGACACCAGCATTTGTTCCCATAGGTTGGTATAGTACGGAGAATAACTTTTACAAAAATAAAATTAAAAGTGTGAGATATGAGAGAGGTTAAAAAGTAAAAAAACAAAAACCATTGCATGGTAATTAAGGGAAGAATCAAGATTTATAAATAGGAAGCAAAGACTGTACATTGAAGTTAATAATAAAAGGTTATTTTATTATTAAAAAAATTAATATTTGAAGTACAAATATTTTAAGAAACACGATATTTGCAATATTGGAGTTGGGGAGTGTGTGTGTGGTTGGATACAGAGGAACTAACAGAAAGTCCTAACAGGAAAAAAAATTAAGATAGGAAATCATTTATTATTAGAAAATTATTTCTACTTCTCATCTGAACCATTTAAGTCAAAGGAAAATAAAGTAAGATACATGAAAGAACAACTATTTCCAAACCAATCATTCTCAGACACGTTTTATAAAAGAGATAACCCAAATGGGACCAGGCTATCTCGAGAAGGTTATGGCTCGTCATTGAGTCTGCTCTCAGCGAATGGTACTTTATGTTTACCTTGCACTTTTACTGAGTTGCTCATAACACTCAGAAACTGGAGCCCTCATAGGAATGCTCATGCAGCCCGGTCACTTTTCTGCATCCAGCAGCTGAGGAGCTGGAAAGTTCCTTTTCCGCTGACTGTGGTCACGCATGACTGGATAATTTATGGACAAGACCAGCAAGCACATCCATATCTCAAACTCGTTAATTACCAAGAGAGGGACTCAGCCCAGAGTCACTCTGAGGATGAAGGCCCTCAGGGAGGGAATCTATTCAAATCATCAGAGTCTTTTTAAAAATAAAAATAATAATAAATTCTGATTTTTCTCAGCAGCACCTTTCAAATACAGGGAGGGCTGTTTCTTACTGCCCAAAGGAAACATTATGAAGGGTGCCTGAGATTTTTCATGTTAATATCTATATTAAAAGGCCAAATGTGATTGTAGAATTAAAAAAAAACATGACCAGGGAAAAAATTAGGGGTTAAGAAAATGTCCCAGATTTCAAAAGGGTACATTTTGGAAATTGCCATCGATAACAATTGGTAGCTTTGATACTAGCATTGAGTGCTTGGTAGCAAACAATAGAAAATTCTAGAAGAGATCATTAAAGAGATGGTGTTTGAGCCTTAGAGATAAAAAGGGGCTCCTGCTGAGAACCAGGATGAGCCTCTAAAAACAAGAGATGTGCATTAAATACTTTCTCTTTTGATAAGTTTGCTAGGATGCTTTGCAACATCTATCACACTGTGTTTTGGACAAGAAGGTTGAAGTTGGGCTGATAACCATCTCAACAGACTTGGTAATGGCACCAAGGAAGGTGAACCTGGAAAGTCTCCATGCCCTGTGGTCCGCTCCTTGCTCTTATTCATTCAACTCAACAGATGGTTCTGCAGTAACTCAACACACAACGATAGAGCCCGGGTTTTGTGCAAGGTGCTCTTCCAGGCAAGGGATAGAAAGAAGTTGTTGGATCCCTGTCCTCATGGGGTTTATAATCTGGTGGTGGCAAAGGACAAGTGCACAACTAACCACAATACGAGGCAAATAGAAAAGCCCCAAGGAGAGAAGTACCAGCTGTTCACGGAGGTTTGCGCCTGTAGTCCCAGCTACTAGGGAGGCCAAGGCAGGAGGATAGCTTGAGCCCAGGAGTTGGAGGCTGCAGTGAGCTATGATTGTGCCACTGCACCCTAGCCTGGGTGACAGAGTGAGGCCATGTCTCTAAAAACAAAATAGAAGTACCAAGTGCCAGGAGGATCTATGAAGACAAAGGTCTCTTCTAGTTAGAAGACTAAAAAGGCTTTGCATAAGAGATACCACTGGAGGCGGAGTTTGAAGGAAGAGAAAGATGTGGAGTGATGAAAGAGGTGTTTGTCCCAAATGGCATGAGCAAAGGCACAGAGGAGGAAGAAGTTAATTTCGAAGTCCAGCTCGATTGAAGCAAGAGGAGTGAAAAGGATAGTCAGGACTGTTTTGATGCACTCTTCCTGCCAGGAGTTGGCCATCTTTGGGAGTCCTGGGTGGGTAAGTGAAAGGACTTTGGGACTCAAGATTTACACAGTCTCACATTTGAATCCTGCCAAGGCCACTACCTAGGCCATGACACGGAGCAAGTTAAGGCCCTTCTCCAAGCTCTGTGTAGTTACCTCATCTGCAAAATGGGCATAGGTAAAGCTCCTAGCACAAGAGGTCACTCTGGGAACCAAGAGAGGTGATAGTTACAATAGTACGTGCACAGAAATGCTCTCAGTGCAGCCAACAAAGCCCAGGTTAAAACTGGAGGAAGCTCTGCCTTTGGGGGTTTCATCTGTAGCTTTGATTCGAGCAAGTAGAACAGCAAATAGATTTCTTTTTGTTGTTTGATCACAATCTCAACTCAGCAGGGAGAACCTCCACGCTGAGCCCAGGTAGACAATAACCTGAGCCAGAGACATAGCAAAGCTCCCTCCAGGGAGAATGGGAGGGAGGAGCCTCAGATTTGACGGGACTTGGCACTGGCCCGGCGTGCAGTCTGAGGAAGCAGCACGTGGGTCTTACGTGCTGCAGGTGTCTAACCTCAGTGACCAGCTGAATGGAGAAGCAGGGAAAGCCAGAGGGGACTGTGAGGAAGACACATGGCGAAGACATGGAATTCGAAAAGAAGAAGCTTGGTAGAAGCCTGGGATCAGCAGTCTGGGAAAAGTATAGAGGAGAGAGATGTGTGGCCACCCTCCCGGATTCAGATAGCTCAGCACAACACGAGAAAAAGCGGGGAGGGCTCTTGATCCCTACAGGATCCCCACAGAGATCCCAAGGGAAGATGCGAAGGTTTTTAGGTGACGCCAAGCTGGGAGATTAGCTAACACAAACACAACAAAGTCTCGTTTCAAAGCAGTCTTGAAAAGCTAGAATTGTGAGTTGGAGCAAACGGCAAAAGCTAACTCATATTAACTCATTTCCTCTTTCATATAAGGGAGATTCTGTTATTATCTTCATTTTATAGATAAGAAAACCAACACAAGGCTGGGCGCAGTAGCTCGTGCTTGTAATCCCAGCACTTTGGTAGGCCAAGGTGGGAGAATTGCTTGAGGCCAGGAGTTTAAGACCTATCTGGGCAACATAGGGAGAACCCTGTCTCTACAAAAAACATTTAAAAATTAGCCAGCATGGTGCGCACCTATAGTCCCAGCTACTCAGAGGCTAAGGGAGGAGGATCCTTTGAGCCCAGGAGTTGAATATTACAATGAGCTATGATCACACCACTGTACCCTAGCCTAGATGCTAGAGCAAGACCCTGTCTCTAAAAAATAAAACAACAACAATCAAAGAAAACTGAAACACAGAGAGAGATTAAGTCACTAGGTCAGTAGTAGACCTGGGATTTCAACAGGATGGCAGGCTTTGAGATCTGTGGTCTGGAAGGAATGAAGGAGGGAAATAGATCATTATGGAGCATTTACAATTTGCCAGACTCCAAATTTTTCCCAAAGGAGTCCTTAGGAAGCGGGAGACCTGGAAAGAGGTAAGATGATTTAAAATATGGCTTAGTGGGATGGGACATGGTGGCTCACACCTATAATCTCAGCACTTTGGGAAGTGGAGGTGGGTGGATTACTGGCAGTCAGGATTTTGGGACCAACCTGGCCAGCATGGTGAAACCCCATTTGTAGTAAAAATACAAAAATTAACTGGGTGTGGTGGTGCGCGCCTGTAATCCCAGCTACTCGGGAGGCTGAGGACCGAGAATCACTTGAACCTGGGAGGCGGAGGCTGCAGTGAGCCAAGATCACACCACTGCACTCTAGACTGGACGACAGAGAGAGACTCCACCTCAAAACAAAATAAAAATAATAAAATAAAATAGTATTGCTTAGTGGACAAAGATGACGATGTGATGGAAGTTCACTTCTAGGCACCCCCTAGGCCTGTGAGAGGCATTTGGGGAGGCAGGAGCTAAATTTTCTGTGCTGACCCCTGCTCTGATGTGAATGACTTCTGAGCATGGTGCAGATAAGCAGCTATCCCCAGCTGTTTCTGTTCAGGGGGGTGGCATTTCTCACTGTCTATGAAAATCTGGTCTCTAAGTCTGATGACTATTGCATGTGATATGTATGAGGTACCTGCAAGGTGCATGGTGTGTGTATGTATGTAGTTAGTTGTGCAGCTTGCATTATTGTATTTGGATCAATGGGTGTCTATGTGTGTGTGCCACCTGCCTGTATGGTGAATGCACGTCTGTGTGTGCCTGTGTGTGTGTGATTGTATGGCAAATGGCTGCGTGTGTGTGATTGTACGGCAAATGGCTGTGTGTGTGTGTTGCCCACATGTATGTGTGATGTGTATGTGTTGACTGTATGGTAAGTATTTTTCTGTGTGTGTGTGTGTGTGTGTGTGGTGTGTAGAGGTGCCTGCATGGTGAGAGATTGTGTGTATGAGTGGTTAGCTGTAGAACCTGCCTAGTGTATGCATGTGCATGTGTGTGCCTGTGTGGTGTGGGCACTCTAGTGGAAGTTGATTTCATAATCCGGGATGGAATTGGTACAAAAGCTGGATAGCTCAGCACCTGTGCAAAGGCAGATCACCCCACCTCTCTCAGGAGGGCTCAAGGGAAGCAGAGGCAGAAAGAGCCTGGCAAGGGAGAGGCTGCATGGCTGCAGCCCCACAGGGGCCCCCTCAGGACAGCTTTGATGCTGCATGTGCGATGGGGAGATTCCTGGGGCTCTGCACCTGCTGTCACGGACACCCCTGACTTGAAGCTGAAATAGACGGAACCACTAGGATGACATGCATATTTTTCCAGATGAAAAATGGACACACACACACGCATGTGCCCTTCGCCTTCTCATTTCCCCCCAAATTCTCACAGCTAGGAGATATGCTTTGACAGTTTGAGGTATGGGGTGACAGAAAGCAAGTCCTGATGAAGGAGCTGACCCAGGGAGGCAAAGGAGAGGCGCTAGGGATCAGGCAGATCAATAGCTCCAGAGTCTCATGTTCAGGACAGGCACTAGGTCAGGACTGAGCCACCAGGCACGCCGGAGTTAGGGGATAGGACCATCGTAAGACAGATCTACCACCTGGAACCAGACATCAGTCACCAGGAAAAAATGCGAGAGGTTTGTGGTCCAGGTTTAACCAGGAAAGTGGGCATCAGCTGACCTCCAGGAGCTGGAAGGCTGAGCAAAGTGGTAGAAATGCAGAGCCAAGGCGCAGGGTCAAGGAAGGATCCCTGCCACTGCAGCAGAGTCAGTTTAGTGGGCACGTTTGCAGGAGTCCTCCAGAGCAGACTGAAATCCCCTGATACGACTGGCTCAAGCCTTGCTGGTGGAAATAAAGAAGAACATCTGGCAGTAGTAAGATAAGAAGAAAATTGTCTTCCATTTTCCCCTGCCTACCTCTCCAAACATCCACATTCTATGTTCTGGAGAAAATTAGTCTCCCAGTGGGATGGCAGGTCTGTTTTTATGCATGGACTATATTTGGTGCATATAAACTAAAAATATCAACCCAAGGAAATTTAGTTAAAGGCAGGACTTGTCCTCTTGCATCCCCCCAGCCCCCCACCGCCATCATTGGGCTCTGTGCCTGGATTTAGAAAGAGTCATCCCTTTTCCCAGAAAAGGTTAGATAGCACACACCCTGGGCTTCTTAGAACCCTACCAGATATCAGTAAAAGATAGAGAGCTATGTATTTCTTATATTAATTCTTTATTTTTTATTTTTTTTATATTTTTTTAAATTTTAAACCCTTTTCCCCAAAATTGTTTTTAATCACACCCCCTGGGTTTTTTTCAACCCAAACACATTTAATTTAAATATTTTATTCTATTTTTTTTTTATTTTAATTTTTTTTTTTTTTTTTTTTTTTTTTTTTTTTACAGAGTCTTGCTCTGTTGCCCAGGCTGGAGTGCAGTGGTGCGATCTCAGCTCACTGCAACCTCTCCCTCCCAGGTTCATGCAATTCTCCTGCCTCAGCTTCCCAAGTAGCTGCATCACCACGCCCGGTTAATTTTTGTATTTTTAGCAGAGACAGGGTTTCGCCATGTTGGCCAGGCTGGTCTCAAACTCCTGATCTCAGGTGATCCTCCTGCCTCAGCCTCCCAAAGTGTTAGGATTATAGGTGTGAGCCACTGTGCCTGGCCTTCTTATATTAATTCTAACATTGATTAACATATAGGTTTAAATAGAATGGCATTAACATAACATATATAACAATTACTGCTTCAGTTCACAGTCCCTTCTAGGGTGTGAACATCTAAGGGCAGAGATGAGGTATTTTTATTTCTGTGTTACAAGTTATCTAGCACAGAGCCTGGCAGTTGTTCAAAACTGTTGAAGTCAATATGCAAATCAAAGACATAGCTTTCTAAATATTTGTGTTTATTCGCACATGTGCACGGAATCTCAGACCTCTCACACTGGAAATTGCTTGAGAGATTACCTTGTCTGTCTTCTCACCAGTGCAGGAGGTAGTTCTACAGCCTTCTTAGCAGACCACCATCAACCTCCTCTGGGAACTTCTAGCCTCCTCTCTGTGAGACAGCCTATTCCACTGCGGGGCAACTCTGATAGAAATGACTTCTTCAAAGTGATCCTAAACCAGACTCTCTAGTAACATCTACCCAATGCCTTCTCTCACTCTGTCCCCTACATATTTTTTTCCATTTCTTCCAGGTGAAACTAATGGCCATGTGAAGTAATTTCAAGACCTCTCATCCTCCCAGTCATCTCCTCTAGAATCAATGAATGTGGTTTATGTTCATGTCCCCTAAAATACACGGTATGCAACACTAGAACTATGCAATTTGACTACAGAGTAGTTGGGGGCTATTACCCCTCTAATGTTGTTATTCCTGTGCTATTAATGTCACCTACAATTGCATTAATCTTTATAACTGTCACATTTTCCTGTTGATTTGTCTTAGACATCTAAAGAGCACAGTTAAAAAAAAAATTAAACTCAGTCAAACTAGTCTGTCTCACTGTCTACAATTAGTTTTTCAAAGCCAAACCCCATTAAGTTAAGAAACTGACTGCTTGAGATCTTGGAACATATTGGAAAACACCGTACTGGGAGAAGGAACTAGAACTTACGTTGGGACCTGTTCTGGGATCAGCTTTCTCTATCCCATTGCCCATCAAGTTTCCTGGCAGGAATACTTGGAGGCATCCTTGACCGCTCTCCTTCCTCACAAGTCACCAAGGCTCAACAATTCTGCCTCAAAATATCTTCCTTTGTATTCCCGCTGCTATGCCCTTTGCTCAGATTCTAACACAAAATACTGCAGGGTCTTTGTTAAGTGCAAGCCCCATGGATACTCTCTGCTTAAAATGTTTCAATAGCTTTAGCTTCTTCCAGACAAAGCCTGGATCCCTTTGTAGGGCTTCAATGTCCCTTTGGGAGTTTTTGTTATTGACATCTGCAGCCAGATATTCTCCCTCTTTCTGTGCACATCTTAGGGGTCAGCCATTCCAATTATGTGCTTCCTGTTCCTGCACGTACTTGCCTTCCTCCTGCTTTTAAGTCTTCGCTTGTATGTGTGAGGCGTTGCTCTAGAGGCTGGATGCAAATTCATGCGTTCGGTCTTCACCGCCATCCTCTGAAGTAGATAAGATTCTCATTTAACAGATGGGGGTGCTCAGGCCGGATGTGGTGGCTCCCACCTGTAATCCCAGCACTTTGGGAGGCCAAGGTGGGCGGATTGCTTGAGGCCAGGAGTTCCAGACCAGCCTGACCAACATGGTGCAACCCTTTCTCCACTAAAAATACAAAAATTAGCCGAGCATGGTGGTGCACACCTGTACTTAGACACAAGAATTGCTTGAACCTGGGAGGAGGAGGTGGCAGTGAGCCGAGATTGCACCACTGCACTCTAGCCTGTGTGCTGTGTGACAGAGCGACACTCTGTCTTAAAAAAAAAAAGAAAACTAAACAAAAACAAAAAATAGATGAGGGAGCTCAAAATGTTAAGCTTTCTTTCCAGAGACGTGCAGTTAATAAGTTGCAGAGCTGGATGAGTCCTTGAGCCTAAAATGCCCTCTGATCCTTGGCAATCTTCTTGTCAAACTTCTGCCCATCTTTCAAGACAGTTCAAGCCTCAGCTCTTTGGGAAGTCTGGCTGTCCCCTAAACTTGACTGTTCAATAACACTTAGCATTCTAGGCTAATTGCTAAATGGTGGCTTCCCTCTAAGCAGCTTATATCTGAGGACCTGCCCCTGTCCTGTTCCTCCCTGAGTCCCCAGAGCCTATATTCTGCACCAGGAATCCGCTGAATGATTTGCCAAATTATCAACCTTTGGTAATCAATTTTTCCTGCAATGCACACAAAAATCTGGCAAAAGCTTAATTGTAGACCAGCTGGCTTCTGAAAATTGAGACAATTATCCCAAGTTCATTTAAGAATAGTGGTGCTTTTTATAATGCACCTTACCTAAACATGCACAAGGGCAGGAAGGTTTTCAGTGACTAAGTCCGGCAGAGCATTTGCTCAGAAGATGTCCCTCAAGTACATCTCCTTTAGGATGCAATTTAGTCTATGAGGTGCGAGGAAGGCTGTGCAGTGGAGGTGGGAGAGTTGTCTCTGGCACATTTGGCCACATAGGCAATGAGCAGGGAGAGGAGCTACCAACCTTATGAAAGATCAACCTGAACTTTTTCTACACTAAATGTTCACCCAGAGAAAATCAGATAAGTGTGAAGTCTTAAAGGAATGAGGGACAGCAAAATCCACGCCTTGCTGTCCTACCTGTGCAAACACCACCAAGGGCTCTGGCATCTATGCTGTATTAATTCTATTTCCTTTTTTTTTTTTTTGAGACTGAGTTTTGCTCTTGTCACCCAGGCTGGAGTGCAGTGATGCAATCTTGGCTTACTACAACCTCCGCCTCCCAGGTTCAAGTGATTCTTCTGCCTCAGCCTCCTGGGTAGCTGGGGTTACAGGTGCACACCACCACACCTGGCTAATTTTTTGTATTTTTAGAAGAGACAGGGTTTCGCCATGTAGGACAGGCTGGTCTCGAACTCCTGACCTCAGGTGATCCCCCTGCCTTAGCCTCCCAAAGTGCTGGAATTACAGGCTGAGCCACTGCGCCTGGCCCTTATTTTCTTGTTTTCTGTATTCTTGTTTTCTTGTTTTCTGAATTCTCCATGTTCTGGTACCTGGTCCCCCTCGCTGACTTGGGGGAAACTGTTCCTCCAACCCCAGGCCCAGCCCGTTATTACAGATAGCAAATGACCCCCTATAAGCACATCTTTCATAGGCAAACCAACCAGCCCAAAGCCCACACCCACAACTACCTCCTTTCCCAAGTGCTAACCATCAAGCAGATATTCCCCTGTCCTAATCACCCCGGGGTGCCAACCGGGTAACTTGGGACTCCTACAACTTGGAACTCCTACACTCCAGAGCCTGCTGACAGTATGAGAATGAGCCAATCCTAAACCTGCTTAGCCTGTTTTCCCAGCCTGGCTTATTTCTTTCCAAAAAAACCACAACAAAGACTCAGGAACATGGTTTTCCACCCAGCTCCTGAATGACTCTGGCTCTTCCCTGCGTGACCCTGCGTGCCACGCCATGCCTCCTGCTTCCCGGGATCGACGAGTATAAAACTTCTTTCCTGACAGTCATTTCCACGTCTGTGCATCTTACCATCCCCGATTAAAACAAATCCCCTGTTCATTTTAAACACAGGTTGGCCTACATCATAAAAGAAGATTCTTTTCCTCGACCTTCCCCACAAGCTTTTGAAGCGCATAACTAGACATCATCATCATCAACAACATCATCCTCATCGTTATCCTACAGCTAAGAAAGGGAAACAAGGGCAAATACCAGGGATTCACCTAAGGTCCCCAAAAGGTGGCCAAGCTGGGGCTTAAACACAAGTTTGGGGGCTAGTACCAAATGCTGACCATTTCCTCCCAAAAATTTACAGAAGCCCATAGGAAGTTAGAAACATGGTCCCCAGTGAACCTCAGCTGCTTTGTATATAAAATGGAGACTACAGAATATTGGTCTTTTGGAGAACTATGACAGTGTATGTACAAGCACTTTGTAAAACATACTGTATACATGCATTTAAAAACTGGTGACCTTATGTAACATGATTAAAGTCATTAATTAATAACATGATGGCTATCTTACAATTGTGACAGCTGCTCATGATGTAAAGTGTTTTACATTATCATTTCATTTAACCCTGACAACAACCCTATGAGTTGATGAGTATTATTATTATTATTTGAGACAGAGTCTCACTCTGTTGCCAGGCGCCAGGCTGGAGTGCAGTGGCACAATCTCAGCTCACTGCAACCTCTGCCTCCTGGGTTCAAGCAATTCTCCTGCCTCAGCGTCCCGAGTAGCTGGGACTACAGGCGCGTGCCACCACACCCAGCTAATTTTTGTACTTTTTAGTAGAGACGGGGTTTCACCATGTTGGCCAGGATGGTCTCCATCTCTTGACCTCGTGATCTGCCCGCCTCGGCCTCCCAAAGTGCTGGGATTACAGGCATGAGCCACTGCACCCGGCCAAGTTGATGAGTATTATTATCTCAATTTGCAAATGAGAAGAATGAGCCTATAAAAAGTTAAGAAATGCACTCAAATGAGTTTCACAGTAAGCACAGCTGAACCGGGAAGGTCCAGCTCTGTGGGGAAGGGGCGTTGGCCAAAGGAAAACTAAGAAACAGAAAAAAACTTCATTACCGGGCAGAGAGATCCAAGATGGCCAATTAACAACAGCTCAGGATTTTAGCTCCCAGTGAAAGCACAGAGAGCGAGTGGATGCCGCACTTTCAGATGAATTTCTGTGGACCACAAACTGGGAGATTCCTGGCGGAGGAGCCACACGTGTCGCCATCGCGACTCTTTTGGCCGGCGCAGCTGTTTTGCCTGCGCCCCGGCATGGCGCAGCGCTTCTCAGTGCAGAGTATATGGACTGGGTGCCCTTTGAGTCAGGCTCGGCTGGTCCCATCCCTACAAGGAGAACAGCAATTGGAAGCACTGAGGACTGAGAGTTTCACAGTAAGCACAGCTGAACCCGGGAAGGCCAAGCTCTGTGGGGAAGGGGCGTCTGCCAAAGGAAAACTAAGAAACAGAAAAAACTTCATCACCAACAA
>CAUYLG010074222.1:0-53498 GCA_963573385.1 Cacajao melanocephalus
TGTGGCTCCTCCGCCGGGAATCTCCTAGTCTGTGGGCAACAAAAATTCGTCTGAAAGTGCGGCGTCCACTCGCTCTCTGCGCTTTCACTGGGAGCTACAATCCTGAGCTGTTGTTAATCGGCCATCTTGGATCTCTCTTAAAATTCTTAATTTTTATTAGTATAAACTGTAAAATATCAGTAAGGTGCAAATTTCTCAAATGACTAATTCTAGTTTAAAATTTGAAATTATTTGACTTTAATTGGCACAGTGCCTACTGGCAATGCCTCCATTTCTTTTAAAATGTAAAATATATTGCTTTTCAAAAGTTGTTTTGTACAATGAATACACCATCTGTAGCGTCATTAAGAAGCCTCATGGAATAGGTGTTGTTACTCACATTTTGCAACAAGATTCTGAAAACTGAAGAGTTATTCCCAAGGACACACAGCTGATATTTTAACCAAGGTCTTCTGTTTCAAACACAACCACACACGATATTTAGCTGAGACATTATTTATAATCAATATTGGTTTAATGAGAGTACTGAATATGGCTTAAACTAACATTAGGAAAATTAACAACTTTGACACTGGTAACTTTGGTGTGGTTGATATTAATGTCAATAATAAAGAGAAGGAGAAGGTTAATTTTGAAGGAACCCTGAGACGTTGGAAAGTGATAAAATCTTAGGCAAAAACAAAGAACCCCTTTCTTAAGGGCACATCTGTAAGAGGCATGCCAGTTAGTTGATATTCTGAATAATTGCCAGGATGATCGCATACTCATGGGTGCTTAGATGAGGATCCATTTCTCCCAGCAGGATCTGCCACTGCTCAAACATCCCAGATTGTGGTTATCTCAGTCCTTGATGGTCTAGTCCTTGGGTCAGGAGTTCAGCTTGGAAGGAGATCCTCAATTATCCCTTTACAAGAGGTTCTCAGTGTAGCACCCTTAACACTTCCTGATCTCATGTTGTCTGCCTTTTGATCTATAACTGTGTATGAGTTTTGTCAAAACATTGAGTCAGTGGGAATCAGGCCGTTATTAAAAACCAAGCCAATTAGGGTCATTCAATCCTTCCAAAAATCACCCATGATGGCAATTTGGTCATCACTTAAATAAAATCAAGAAGAATTCTGGTATGACCAGGAGGCTGTATCTAACATCTAAATTAAGTACTTATCCTTTTGCTTTATTTCTACTTTTGAAATATATCTTAGAGTTTGAGAAGCTTCCAGGTCAAAGTATACTAAAGCACTATGAACTATTATTTCTCCCCATAGCTTCCGCCTCACGTGAGCTTGGAGTTGCACCCTAGAACCCGGCAGCAGAGAGACCCTTGCTTGGGCTTTGTCTGGAGACCTCCAGCTCCCAGCTTGTCCTTCTGGATCCTGGTCCTCATTTAGCCTCATCACTTAGCCACTCTGGGCTACATTTTCTTCACTTGCAAAATGAAATAGAAAGAATAAATAAGACCAACTATTTGATAGCACAACAGGGTGACCTTAGTCAATATAACAATTGTACATTTTAAAGCAACTTAAAGAGTATAACTGGATTGTTTGTAAGTCAAAGGATAAATGTGTGAGGAGATGGATGCCTCATTCCCCATGATATGCTTATTGCACATTCCATGCCTGTATCAAAACATCTCTTGTACCCCATAAAAATAAACACCTACTATGTACCCACAAAAATTTAAAAGAAAATTTGGATGAAGTGAAATGTCATTCAAAGTGAAGAAGATGGATGAAATCATAGAACTCTAAATCATTTTCTACTTCTAAATTCTATACTTTATAAATCTTTGCAGGGAAAACTGCTTCTCACTTTTACTGAAGCTCTCCTACTGTCACTTACGCCCACGTGGAGGTTGGATGCATATGAATGTGAGGGAGGGCACCAGGAAGGTGAGAAGAAATCTCCAGTTCAGTCAAAGCCGAGGCTGTGATTTCCTGTCTGTCTTAAAAAGGGGGATTTCCCAAGCTTCAGAGCCAACCTCACTTATTAGGGATAACAATTGGCGTAATTAACAATGGGTGTGCACCACACAATCAGAAAGACCCAATGCTATTTGGCAACAAAAAGTTTTATAAAGGAACTGTTAGCTCCCTTTTGTCTGTGATTAGGTAAAGATGAAAAATAGAAAAGTCAATTAAAATTATCCTAGAGACTCTTTATTACTATAAAATAAGAGGAGTAAAAATAACCCCAGACTATGTAATGTATCTGAGGACATTCACTAATAGCTATTAGTGTTTGTAGTAAGTTTACGGAAGCCTGTAAAATGAGATGGCCATTTATAGAGCTTCTTCTTTACAGAAAATTCTGTGACTACTTAAGCAGCTTGACTGTCCTTGTAAGGAAAGGACGTGTTTTTTGAGTGCACAAAAGAGAAGGCCCTCCAATGTCTCCCATGAGGTACTGTGTGGGAGAGAAACTCAGTCTTAGCCAGATCACTGTCCCACAGTGAAGTGCCTTATATGACCTAGGAGAGGATAAGTCAAGTAACCTTAAATTCATGAGAACTGCTTGTGTTTCTAGCAGCAATCACAGGGTTGAGAATACGTGGGCAGGATGAGGAGCCAGGGTACTGTATACTAATGCTAGGACTGTCCTAGGCCCCAGGATATAACAAGGGGAACCTGGCTAACAGGGGGCCAGCCTTGAATGGAGCTCACAGTTTAGCAAAGGAGGCTGACTAAAGGAGCAGGCCTAAACTGTGATTTCCTGGCAGCGCTGACCTTGGGATTGCCCAAGAATCCAAGATAGCCTTAAAATTGTGACAAGGCAATGAGGGAGAAGTACAAGGCACAAAGGAAAATGGGTTGATCGATTTTCAGTGGCATAAGGATTCCCACAACATCCATCTGCAGAACCTCAGAGAAGTCAATAGGAACCCTCGGGATTAATCATAGGAATGAGTGTTGCCATTTTCCGGGTCTCTATGAAATGCTTGTGGCCAGGGACTTACCATACATCATCTCACTTAAAATAGGGGTCAGACACTTGATACTCCACTTTTGAAAGGTTGATGACCCATAATTAGGGTGTGCAGGAGGGGCCCCTACTTAGAGTTTGGATACAGAACATGCTTTCATTTGCAAGAAAAGAATGAGAGTCAAGATTTCGAGTGGGCTAATGCCTTATTAAATTGTCCTAATAATCCATTGTTTACATGCAGAGATGTGATAACTGACTGAGAGCGCCTCAGGACAATATAATTGTGGGATTGTTTCACTAGCAATGAAAGTAAGATTGGCCTCTTATAAAATCTGCCAGCTAGGTGGATGGCTGGTGGTCATGGGGCAGCATGGTGCCACGGAGCACAGACTCATGGCCTGAGTGTCCCAATCCCTGCCCCACCGCCTGGCCACTGGATTGGGGAAAGTGTGACTGTAATTTATTTGCTTCAGTATCAAGCTCAGGAATGTGGCCTCATTCTCATGACTAGACATTGTATCACTGGGACTTGAGTTTGGGGACTGTGTAATTTTACTGATGTCACAATGGTTTTATAAGCCACTGTGTAAACAGTTAAATGCTAGTATTTAAATCTCCACTAAATACGGATTTTTCTGCTCAACTAATAAAAGCAGCTAAGTCAACTAAGCAAAGGATTAGTTTTAAGAGACCTAAAAATGGAGTACCATGTGCCACTAGCATCTTTGTCCAGTATCCCTGAAGATTAATAATCAATTTAAGAGATATTTATTCGTGGAGTATTTATTAGAATCCATGAAATGCCATTCACCAGCACACTTTCTCATTTTTTTCAAGATATTTAAATAATGGGAAAAATACAAAATTAGAAAAAATATTAATATATTTCCAGCATACTTACATTGAATATTAAATGACCAGAGCAAAAGATAATTGTGAAACCATGTGACTATTCCAATCATATGAGTGGGCAGGGTAGAAAAAGTGGGGGGCAAATAGAATAAATGGTAGAAGACAGCATATAATTCATAATGTTGATAAAAATATTTGTCCTTTAAGCCACAAGTTCTAATAATGCCTAAAATTAGTCATTGTCTAAGGAATTTTCACAGGGCCAAAATCTGCTATGCCTCTTAAATTACTAACAAACATTTGGACTTGTTTTGGAGTGGTTTTTTTGAACAAATGGTTTAAAGATTTCATTGAATTTCCTCTTACATAACACTTAACTTTTGACATATGATCAGTTAAATACATTTTGGATTTTATTAAATATTGATGGTGGAGAGGTAGGCCATGGAAGGAAGGCATGGGGCAGAGGGGACAGATTTTCTGCCCTTTTCTCCTTAAATCTATGGGCAGGTGCTGGGCACGGTGGCTCATGCCTGTAATCCCAGCACTTTGGGAGGCCGAGGCGAGCAGGTCACCTGAGGTCAGGAGTTTGAGACCAGCCTGGCCAACATGGTGAAACCCAGTCTCTACTAAAAATACAAAAAAATTAGCCAGGCATGGTGACAGGTGCTTATAATCCCAACTACCCAGGAGGCTAAGGCAGGAGAATCACTTGAACCTGGGAGGTGGAGTTTGCAGTGAGCCGAGATCACACTACTGCACTCCAGCCTAGGGGACAAGAGCGAGACTCTGTCTCAAAAAAAAAAAATCTATGGGCAGGTTCCACTGGGACCCCTGAGAATGCTGACCCATTAGAGTCACACTGTTTTGGCCACCTTGGTACCCCTTAGGCTAATGGGGCTTCCCTCTACTTTTCTTTTTAAGGAACTAGGAGAGAGACACCAGTATTTCATGTATGCTAAATTAGGGTAGGGTTTTGAGAGCTAAAGGCAAGAGGAGGAGGAGTGTACATTTCAGGAAGGAAACAAAGTGAACAATTGTGGACATGAGGTCAGGAGGAAGAAGCAGCTTACGGGAGACCAGTTTGGCTGGTGAAAAGACATGAGGTGATAGAAGAAAAGGAAGGGAGGGTAGGTTGGGGCACGTTACTAAGCTTATAATGATTCAGTTATATGACATCAGCTATTAAACTGTGACTCTGATATCCTCCTCTAATATTTTTTCCACCTCTCACATTTTCAATGTAATCCTATGGACTTAGATATTGTTGTCATGGAAAACCATGGGACTTGAGATACAGATTCAGGAGTCATGCACATGGAGGTGATATTTAAAGCAGTGGTTGGTAAATTTACCAAAGGATAATGTGAGAAGAGAGAAGATGAGAAGATCAAGAGCAAAATGTAGGGTCAGATCCACGGTCAGAGGTGGGAAAGAAGAGGAACTACCAAGGAAATTGAAGCGTCACAATGAGAGGAAGAGGGAGAACCAGGATAGGGTCTTCCCAACAGGGTTAGCTACCACAAGATCTTCAGGAAGATGAAAAACGGGCAGACGAAAGTGAATTTGACAAGTAAGGTATGACTGCTGATCTTTACGAGAACACAGTAATAAGCATGACTAAGAAAAACCAGCCCACAGATCTGGGTCACACTGAGAATGATGAGGAAGGATGAACTTCTGCCTCTAATCTCAGCTCCTGAGGAGGCTGATACAGGAGGATAGCTTGAGGCCAGGAGTTCGAAACCAGCTCAGGCAACATAGCAAGACTCCAATCTCAAAAAAAAAAAAAAAGATGAATTCCTAGGACCTCTAGTTCTCGAGAGTAATACGCTCTAGAGTAGCAGTGCTCTAGGTAATACGCCTAATATCTGAAAGTAAGTTAGGCAAGCTTGAGAAGTCCAGGTGAAATGCCACTAAACTGAAGCTCCATGGAGGAGCCAAACCACGTGTTCACCATCTGGACTGACTTCATACCACTAGAGTTTGCCAGACCGAAGAGGAGTTAGACCATGCCCATCTCACAATCCATGTCTTACCTCTAATGGGAAAGAAGAGAGTCCACAGTGATGGTGCCTGATTTAGGAAAAGCTTGAGTGTGTCTTCCTTAGGGTTCCTTGGTCCAAGCCTTTCTTCAGAAGCAGGGAAAACAGAAACAAATGGGGATACCAGAGAGGAAGAAGTAGGGGTTGAGGAAGAATAAGGGTAGAGGCGGGATCTTTGCAATGGCCTTGAATGCCTAGATGACATTCCCCCCACAAAGGTGAACGGGTGATGCTGTGGTAAGGTACAAAGATCCCCTAGAGGGAACCAGTGTTTTCCTCCCTAAATTGTTCATACCCGGTAATAAACACATACCGGATAGCACACACATGGAATACTGTGGACTGTTGGAAGCAGACCCAAGCCAGTGGGAATCCCCTGAACCAAGGCATGAAAAACATTCTCTTCCTTTGCACCTGTAACACTCTCCCAGTATGACTGTTTCTCTTAAAGCCATAGGTGTCTGTTTTTGAGTTTGTTCCTTGGAGACAGAAACAAGATTACAATATATGGTGTTTTTTTCTCATTTCCTGCTATGGGCTGTTTTAAGCTTCTGTGACAGCTTTTCTATTCTTTCCTTCAAATGGTGGATCTGTGTATGGCCATGTTAATGACTGGGGCATAGACTTAAAATAGGAATGGTTAGGAAATGGAATGTTCTGTAACCAGTATTGTTTTATCTGCTGTTATTGGGGAAAAAGAAATCTCTCTACAGATTTCAAATCCACTTTGCTGGTACAACAGAATGATCAAATAGACTCTCTCTTTGAAGATTTGGCATCTGGTCCAGACTGAGAGTCATTATTTAGATTATCACTTGGGTCATCGGTGACCTCAGTGCTGTGGACCCTGGGACAAGGACTGAGGATCAGAGCCAGAAGACGTGGGTTTCAGGATTGGCTCTAAGTTACTTAGGAGCTGGGAGATTCCAGGCAAATTGCTTTAAAAAAAATCAAAATTGTCTAAGTCTGTTTTCTTCTCTGAAAAGTGAGAATAAGATGCAAACCTACCTACTTCTCAGGATTGTGGGAAGATTACAAAAATCCACTGTGAAAGGATTTCCATCAACATCAAACTCTCCACAACTAAGAGCTAGGGGCACATGAAACCAGGTTGAATCTGTAGAAATGGGACAGGTGAGTTCTGAAAGTTCATTTACAAAAGAAACCTCCAAAGTGAGTTTGACTTCTTGTTAATTGTCTCTTTGTCCTGCAAGGGGCTGCTGGAAAAAAATGAATCAAAGTTTTCCATTTAAGTTTCTTTTCAGGTAGTTGTCCATATCCTCATAGAACAGAAAAAGATATCAAGACTTCACAAGTTGTTTGTTTTAAAGTGACTTTTCCCAAATCTTGCAACTAGCAAGTGTCAGTGTCCGGATTCACATCTGAACTTAAGGCCTGCAGGGACAGGCTGCTGGAAATTCTGCTTTTCATAAAGACCTGAAGAGCGTACACAAAAACGCAAGGGAGGGACATGAGTCAAGCCCTATAGTGGGACCTAGACTCTGAGGTGAGGGGCACCCCAAAAGCTCCGGGCAGGGCAGCCCTCAGGAGAGGCAATTCTGATGGGAGAAACGTGAATGGGATATTTGCGGGAAGGGGCGCTGGTGGATACCACATGCAGGGACACACTTGAGCTGCCTTCTGAGTCAACCCCTTCAGCAGCTTGGGCCGAATCTCTCCAAAGAGGAAAACTGCAATATCTGAATTCGTGAGTTCACGGAATGCTCACCTGTAGGCTTTGTGGGTAACAGACAGGGAAGATATTTGTCAAAGAATCAGGCAGGGCACGGTGGCTTATGCCTGTAATCCCAGCACTTTGAGAGGCGGAGGCAGGCAGATCACTTGAGGTTGGGAGTTTGAGACCAGCTTGGACAACATGGAGAAATCCTGTCTCTACTAAAAATACAAAAAATTAACCAGGCATGGTGGCTCATGCCTGTAATCCCAGCCACTCAGGAGGCTGAGGCAGGAGAATCACTTGAACTTGGAGGCAGAGGGTAGCAAGCCATGATCTTGTCACTGCACTCCAGCCTGGGTGCCAAGAGCAAGGTTCCATCTCAAAAAATAGAAATAAAAAAATGAATTGGTTGCTGGTGGAAGAGGGTTCCTTCTTGCACTCAGCACAGTGGCTGAACAAGACGAGTAATCAAGATCATGTTGGTGACCAGATGAGCATTGGGCATGCCTGGAGGAGTGACATCACGAGGGCAGTCTACGGGAAGACACTGCTTGAGCACGCCAGCCCCCTACTGACACATGGCCTTCGAGACAATCAAGGCACATCACGCCCTTGCAGTTGAAGGAGGAAAGAGTTACACAAGGTATTTTCATTGCACATTGAATATTTTCTCTCTTCTTCATCTCATTCTTTTGCTCAGAGCAATGCCTATCTTTGATTCAAAGGTTTAGAAATCTAAACTTTAGTTTTTCTGACTATTCAGCACCTAGAAATGTGACCATTGTTTTCCTTTTGCTACGGCCCCACTGCCCCAAGAGAACACCACGTGATGCAGTGGACATGAGCAGAGGCTTTGCTAGCAGACATGGGTGGGTCTGATGTCTTGCCCTTTTACCACCCCTGTGACTTCAGAAAGCCATCTGGGACCATGCACGGTGTCTCACACCTGTAATGCCAGCATTTTGGAAGGCTGAGGCGGGTGGATCATTATAGGCCAGGAGTTCGAGACCAGCCTGGCCAACATAGTGAAACCCTGTCTCTACTGAAATACAAAAAATTAGCTGGGTGTGGTAGCACACACTTGTAATCCCAGCTACTCAGGAGGCTGAGGTGGAAGGATCACTGGAGTCCAGGAGGCAGAGGTTGCAGTGAGCCAAGATTGGGCCACTGCACTGCACTCCAGCCTGGGCAACAGAGGGAGACCATGTCTCCAAAAAAAAAAACAAAAGGCCATTCAGCAATGAGGTCCTCATTGTTAGACAAGAATAATTAATGATGAGATGTGGTCAAGTTGTTGAAAAGACTACATGCAGTAAGTCTGTTTGGTGCTTCATGAGTACCTACTACATGGTAGCTATTGTCTTAATAAATAGGGAGGTGTTTCTATTAAAATCAGAACTTGGCAGGGGGTCAAGTGGCTCACACCTATAATCCCAGTGCTTTGGGAGGCCAATGTGGGTAGATCGCTTGAGCCCAGGAGTTTGAAACCAGCCTGGACAATATAGTGAGACCCTGTCTCTACAGAAAATTTTAAAAACTAGCTGGGCATGGTGGTACATACCTGAAGTCCTGGCTACTCGGGAAGTTGAGATGAGAGGATGACTTGAGGCCAGGAAGTTGAGGCTGCAATGAGCCATGATTGCACCACTGCACTCTGGCCTGGGTGACAGATGAGACTTTGTCTCAAAAACAACAACAACAAAACAGGACTTAAGATGAGTCTTCAACCAGTCTCAGGGGACTGTAACTTTTCTGTGTAAACAATGCCTAACTGTGTCAGAACTGTCATATAGAGTCAATCGCCCATCCTCTTCCTCTATCTTCACAACAAAGTATCCAAGATTTCTGTTTCATCCTGAATAAGACCCCTCTATCAGCTTCTCCCAAAATCTTCTTTCTTCAAATTTGAATTTAACGTGATTATTTACTACTCCACCCTTTTCTAACATCTGCTAATTCTTCCTTACAATCCCCCTACCTTTGCAGTGTAGTTTTTTTCCCCCAGGGAAATTCACATTCTCCTGTTAAGAATTCATAAATGTTGCCAGACACAGATGAATGAAAGCATTTCCCATTCATGTCCTGCTTTCCAGGGATGCTGTGAGAATTAGACGACATCTACAATTTGCAGCCTGCTCTAAGAGAAATATGATATATTCACATCACATTTAACAGAACATTCTTTTAATGCAAGGCAAGTAACTGTGGCCATACACCTGTTTCAAATGGGTCCAACCCCTGTCTCTGGGGACCCCTTACAATTCCACTGAACAGTAGTGAATTTCTGATTAGCAGTATTGTCAAATGAGTAATATTCTTTCCCCCAAATTGGAACACGGTGCTGAGACACTTACTCAAATGTCCCTCTCTCACTATGTCTACTCTGCCAGCCTCCTCTCCCATTTCATGACAGATAGAGATTTCCTTTCCTCTGAACAAAGAAACTGGTTCCATGGTGGACTCTGATGCATCCTTGAACTTTTCCAGCTGCTGCAGTATTTTCTTAGGCCTGATCACCACTTTCTGTTTTTATGGAATATCAACCTTAGTATCAAATTCATGCCACAAAAATAGAGTTTAGCTGTAATAAGAAATTAGGGCCCGGGCACGGTGACTCATGCCTGTAATCCCAGCACTTTGGGAGGCAGATCAGGAGGTCAGGGATTCAAATCCAGCCTGGCCAATATGGTGAAACCTCGTCTCTACTAAAAATACAAAAATTAGCCAGGAGTGGTGGCGGGCGCCTGTAATCCCAGCTACTCAGAGGCTGAGGCAGGAAAATCGCTTGAACCCAGGAGGCAGAGGTTGCAGCCAGCTGAGATGTCACCACTGCACTCCACCTGAGCAACAGAACAAGATTCCATCTCAAAAAAAAAAAAAAAATCAGAAACTAGGTGTCAATGGCAATTATTCCTACCTGTGAAGACTTAAAACATAAATTTGATATTTGGATAAGACTGGCCTTTATCACAGTATCAATAACATTTGTTCATAGAAAATGGCATAGCATTGACCACAGTTTATAATTAGGTAGTATGTGATTTTCTTTTCTTTTTTTTCAACTATCCACCTCTTATGCATGCTATTATAGCTATAACTCCAGGCTGAGAGGGAACACCTTCCAGAAACAGGCAGTGCCCAGACAGAGGAGCACAGGCCCACGCAGGCAGCCAAAGCCATCTTCTTGGTAGAAAGACACCCTTTTCTTCCAACTTAAATAAAAGGCATAATTAGCTTAGCAAGGCTGTTGGCAGGAATGCATCACCGGCTCAAAAGGCAGGTTTTGATGCCAGCTCCAGGACTCAGCAGCTGAAAGTCCCACATCCCACACGCAGAGCCAGGCAGAGAGAAGCATCCCCTCCAGGAAAATGCATGTCAGTGTCAGCCTTTGCATATTATGTCCGTTAATCTCCTTTCTTCTTTTTTCTGCTCTTTTACCCTCTTTCTTGATGCAGCAAGTGATGCCAGTATCTTTCTTTTCTTCTTTTTTCTTTACTTCTTTTTTTCTTTACTTCTTTCTTTTTTTTTTTTTTTTTGAGACAGAGTCTCACAGTGACTGGATCTTGGCTCATTTCAGCCTCAACCTCCCCAGGCATAAGTTATCCTCCCAGCTCAGCACCCCCTGCCCCCACACCGAGTAGCTGGGACTACAGGCGTGTGCCACCAGCCCTGGCTAATTTTTGTATTTTTTGTAGAGCTGGGGTTTCCCCATGTTGCCCAGGCTGGTCTCGAACTCCTGAGCTCAAGCAATCTGCCTGTCTTGGCCTCCCAAAATGCTGGAATTACAGGCGTGAACCACCAGACCGGCCATCTTTTTTTCCTCGTGTGTCAGTCTTGTTCTCTGATGGAAAAGATGAGAGGGATGGGAAAGGCTGTGAATGACAGCCTCATTTGGTGCGTTCTCACAGGTCACAGTTCATGCAAGTCTAAGAAGTGAGACATTCTGAGAACTCTTCCCAAGGAGATATGCTTTATTTTGTTTTCCCCTATAAGCCTCCTTGACTTATTTGCTGTCAGGAAGTTTGAACTCTTGATATTATAAATATGAGGAAAAATTTCTCTTTTGTTTTATTTTGTTTGTTTTTATTCTGAGCCCACTACACAATCTCTTAGCAGGTCATTGTGTTTTCATAAGGAAAACGCAAGCCTTTGTCTAGTGATCCTTCTCTGTTCCTGTGCAAGAAGAAGGGGCCAGGAGGAGCTTTGTGGCCCCAGCAGGAGGCATGGCAGGCTGAGCAACAAGTCACTCTGGTGGACCCATGGTGACTGCAAGAGAGGCTGTCAGTGGACCTATCTGGGCAAGCCCTGAAGGAAGAATTCCAAAAGGACCCTTTATCTCCAAAATAGTTTAAGGTGTTGATTTTGTTTCTTTCAAAGCATGACAGTGTGGCCAAACTTTCCTCAATAAAGCCATCAGAGCAGGCAGGAGGAATCCAGTTCTCTTGATGAGATTAGAAATGTGATTCTCAAGACTGTGGGATGGGAAGAGGGACTTTTTCAAGCTACAAATTGTCCAGAATCACTGCCCTTGAGAAAAAATGCCACTGATGGGAATATGTTACATACATGATGGTGAGGAGGTAAAAAAAGAAGTGTTGGGAACCATTAGAATTTGCAGTGTGTGTGTGTGTATCTGTGTGTGTGTCTGTGTGTATATGTGTGTTTGGCTCATGAGAAAAATTATTTCCAGCCCTCAGACTTTCCTAAAGTATGAACAACGTTAAGAGATCCAACTTTGGATTTGGATTTGAGATTTTCGATTTAATGTGACATATTAATGAAAGCAATGTGTGGTATTTCACATGACAATTTTCTTCAGAGTAGTGCAGGATTCAGTCCTAGATAAGTCAGGAGGATACCCAGGAAGCTGAAAGAAAAAGGGACCAAAAATCAAAATGGGGGAGAAACAGAAGGACACTTCTCTAAAATAAGTTATTTAAGTTTGTGAGACAAACAATATTATTTTGGGGAAGTATTAAAAGTCCTGCAAAGGTCTAAACGCTATGAAGGCAAAATGGCTGCCTTCACTCTGCTGGAATTCATGACACTGGAAGAAACTCCAGCGTGGGTGGAAGTTTCTGGAACCCCTCGTGGAATTGGAGGTAGGGAGAGTGTTCTGGGTCCCTGGGCACTGAGTCACTGACCTGTGTGCCTAACTGTTGAGCCATTTAATGGCACAGTAGCATTGGATACACATTTGGATGTAGCCAAGTTGTATTTGTCATGAATATTCATTCAAATGAATTGAGAAACATTCCATAGGTTGAGTTTTACATTTTAGTGAGGATGGATAATATTCGTTTGATTTTAGAAGAACTCATTCTCTTATTTACAATTTTTCTATGTGGTTTCTAAAGGGTCAAGTGTGTTTTTTATAAAGGTGAGAATACATTCCTGAGCAAAATGAAAAAATGTTGGAGTATAAATATGAAATCCTTAAAATCTAGGTACATGGATTATAAGATTCCACAGAAAATTGAGGGTGGGGGGGCCACTATTTATTGGATACTTGCTATATGCCAGACCAAGTGCTTTACAAATACTCTTGAATGAATGAATGAATTATACTACGTGATATTTACTATTATTTCTATTTTACCAATGAGGAAACTGAGGCTGTTGGGGGTTGTAAGAAGTCACCCCATCTGATAAATGTCAGAAATAGAATTCAAACCCTAATATTTCTGACTCTGATTTATGTAATGTAGGAGAGATTTAGAATAGAGTGTTGGAAAGAATCATATTTAATAAACTTCCCCCACTGTCTTGGGCCAGTTGATGAAGACAGCTTTTATTTTTCTCCTTGGAGTCCCTAACTTCCCCCACTGAGTGCCAGTCTCCTCATTCATTTTCTCACGTTACTCATCTCTTTTACCCACATGATTCTGGTTGAAATTAGTGGAATCTTCGTGCTGAAGAGCTTCTAATGACATAGAGAACTGGGAATACTAACCCAATGTTCTGATCTTTTTTAAAAGCCTAGACAGAAAATAATATTGGCCCCAGCGGTCAAAACCCAGACAACTCTAGTTTTGATGGGATAGCTCCCAAAAAGTTCAGATGCTTCCCTGAACTTATCCAAACCTTGGGCGGTCTCCTGCTTTTCCGGAGGGAACATGCTTGGTGAATGATGCACCAAGTTGAAACACATGGCGAATGCCCTCCGTGGGGACTCTTGGGTCTTGTGTGAGGTTAAGTCCCAATTGCACATCAGGCTGCTGTGGTATTTCTCCTCTGCAGGCAGGCTTTGTCCTGCTGAAAATGGAATCTCAACCACACACAAAGCACTGAAAGTGGCATTAGTGCAGTCATCAACCACGTATGTATCGTCTTCGTTTTATGCAACTACCTTGCATCACATGCCAGCCTACACACTTCACCTGTGTTATTTCATTTACTCTTTGCAACAAAACTGCCAGGTAGTTGTTATCTTTACTTAACAAACGAGGAAACCAAGGTCTGGGTTGATCAAGTAATGTACTCAAAGTCACATGACTTGAAGGTGGCAGTCGGGATTTAAGCCAACTCTGTTCATCTTCAAAAAGTGTGTACCTAATCACTCCACAGTGTCTCCTGACCAGCCCAGAAAGACATCAGCCAATACTACGTGAATTTGAACCCCAGCTTTATTTCCAACTGATGACATTTTCTCCCGGTTACTGCTGGAAGCAGGGTTGGAAGCAGTGGAGTTGGCAGGCACCTCCGGTTCACATGTAGCAAACATGGGTGACTTGGCCAGGCTGCTGGGCAGAGGTTATTGGTTCAGGCCAAGCGACAGGAGTTAATAAGCTCCAAGGAAAAGTCAACCCTCAGCTGGCTGGAACCTCTGAGAAGCCCATCAGAAAAAAATTGACAAGATAGACTAGGATTAAAATTCATGGTTGGCTTTAGAACTCAGAAATAAATCAGGAAGAAAAAAAATAGATGTGGAAGCCAATTCCATAAATACTAGAACCTCATAGAATCATTAAAAGTCCCCATAACTTGGGCCTGAGTGAAACTGTGGTCCCTTCACTGGAGTAATTTAAACTCGACTATTTATTTTGGCTTCTGCCTTCTCAATGACTTGTTCTAATCAAAATGCTTTGATGAGATGTACAAAAGGAATAAAAATATGATTGAAAAGCCAGAGCGTAATATCTTGGTTTAAAACAACAGTGAACACAAACTTTAATCTTTGGCCATGCCATCAGGGCTGTCTTAGACTAACTGGGGCAAAGACTTTTAGGATCTTGTTTAGAAAAGCATTTTTGGTTTTAGAGCGGGTGTACATGCATCATAACACAACACTTACAGAACATAATTCAAAACAATGCCTCTTATTCTGCCTACACTCCATGTGCTTTTGACATCAAAAACTCCATTTTTTGAAGGCTTCTATAACAATCCACGGCTTACAGAAGGTAAAGGCAACATTATGCTGAGTTCAAACAATATGTGTGGGACTTGGGTTCCACTTTCTCTATAAGAGAGCCAATGTGTTTCTCTCCTGTTTTACATAAAGCACCTACATGCTTCTGCATGTCTTTAGTCATCTTGGTGGGTGCTTACCTGAATTAGACATTATCTTCTCGAAGTCAATAGGAATAATAAGTAATAAATGTTAATATTTATTAAAATGTTACCATAAGTCAGATATTCTCAAGCAGAACTGGATTCAAAGCCTGGCCAAGCTACTTGACCACCTGTGAGACCATGGACAGGTTCCTTATCTCTCAAATCATTAGTTTTCATTTACAAATTGGCGATAGCAATGCATTGGTTTGTGGAAAGGATTCAGTGAGTTAATATGTGTTGTATTAGTTTGCCAGGGCTGCCATAATAAAGTGCCACAGACTGGGTGGCTTAAAAAACAAAATTTCATTTTCTCATGGTTCTGGAGGCTGGAATCTGAGATCAATATGTTGGCAAAATTGGTTTCTTCTGAGGCCTCTCTCCTTGGCTTGTAGACAGCCGCCTTCTCCCTGTGTCTTCTCATGGTCTCCTCTCTGTGCGTATCTGTGTCCTAATCTTCTCTTCATGTAAGAAAACCAAGCATATTGGATTAAGACCCATCCATATGACTTCATTTTACCTTAATTACCTCTTTAAAGACCCTATCTCCAAATAAAGTCACATTCTGAGGTATAGGTATCAGGACTTCAGCATATGAATTCTGGGAAGGGACACAACATACAAACTTTGAGAATTCAGCCCATAACCTGTAAGGAATGCCTAGAACATGGTACACTTTTAATAAACGCTGAGTCCTTTCTCCTCTCCACTTCCAAGGTTTGGTGTCAATAAGACATGAAGTGGGTATACACTCTGAGTTTTTCAGGTTCCTTGACAAAGGTACTAAATTGCAGAATAATCCCATTAAAATGAGATGTCCATTGTTGCTCAGACCAGGGCCAGCAGTTTAAACATGGAGGCAAACTCGTCTTCAGTTTACATCTCAAAAAGTGTAAGTCAAAGTACAAAGAGGAGCTTTTTAACACCAGACCTCTCAGATCTCATTGATTTTTCTCTTGTTCAAAGACAAGCAAAAAAAACTATCCAGAAATAAACAATGAGGACAACTACAATGACGTGATAAGGGTGATGATAACAGCTAACATTTACTGAGGACATACACAGTCCTTTTTGCCTTTTAGAGGAAAGGCCTTTAAGTGCATTCTCCCATTTGCTCTATCATAACAACTCTACAAATGGTAGCCATGTATGCTTTAAAATAAGCTGAAGATGTCTTTTAGAAAAAGAACACATAGGGAATTTCTACATGTACGAAAGGATAAAATCAGTGTTGATTTCATGAGAGGACTCACCAGCCGAGATTATTATTGTCACTCTAAACGCAGTTTTGCTGACATAAATACTATCCGGGTACCCTAGAGGCTACTGACATCCACATTTGGAATTGTAGTGTCTTCTGGAACATAGATTCCTTGGTGGGTGTTAATTGACCTAGCGAGTTGGGAGGGGCCTGCTTATAAGTCCTTCTCTAGCACACTGCTCTGCATACCATGAAGATACAGTAAGTATTTGTAGAATGAATGCTGCACCTTCCCCACCAGACTCTGAGTTTCCTTCTCCCTTTAGGGTCATCACGACTAGCAGCTCCGATGGGCTCATAGATCAAACCCCTCTTACGGCCAATGACAGGACCCCTAAGAACACACTGTTGAAGATGAGAAGGTCGACCACTTGGCTCCTTGGTAATTTACTCTCAAATGCTTGGAGATTTTGAGCAAGAATCTTAGTCATGTGAACATATCTGTGAAACAGTCGTTGGGAAGGCAGAAAGACCAGATGTTGACATTCTAAAGTTTTCACTTAATGCGCTTCTATATACGCTTCCCAGGAGGGACTGATATGGCAGCTTCTACCGATAATAATGGACATGCACATTTTGAGATGTTGCAAGTCACAGAGATGCCCAGGCAATAGTGCTGCCTGTTGGGTGCTGCTTTGCTTGTTTCCATCTGAAGAGGCTGGCTTCCTTTTTCTCATTCAGCTCAATGCAGATACCCACCAAGAAGGGTCAAGTGGGCATTGCTTTCAGAGACTCCTTCAGGCTTGAACAAAGGATTTGGAGACAGAGAGGCATGCAGGAGTGCACACAGAGAGCTGTCCTCTGGCACTTCACTCTCTGGACATGCTCAGGCCTGTAGGCAGGGCCTTGAGTTTCTGGCCGGCCGTCAACTCCATTGAGCAGCGGCCTTGGCTTGGTTGTACACAGCATTTTTTCTGTCTGAAGGATGACCTGCTTAGCAAAGGACAAATACTAGCGCTCCCAAAAAATAATTAAGTCTTTGGACCCTTTTCTGCAAACACAAATCTGTGTGAGGTTTTCTGGAGCAAACGCTGTAGGCTACATTCCAAAGGCCAAGAAGAAAAATACCATGCTGGTCAGTCACCCATGCTGTCTCCATAAATAGCACCATGCATTTCTGAAGCAATGAGTGCTGTTAGGCAATCTTCTTTATGGTACCAGTGGGGCAGTGGCTTTAAGGGCCATGGATATGACAAAGACAACAGAAGGGATGGACAGAGGGCAAAGTCAATCAGCTGTTGGTCAAGTCACTTAATGTTGGTCAAGTCACCTAATTAAACCGGGGCTTCATTACTCTGTTTTTAAGTTAGGCTGGCTAGGTGAGGTGGCTCACACCTGTAATCCCAGCACTTTTGGAGGCCAAGGCAGGAGGATCTCTTGAGCCCAGGAGTTTGAGACCAACCTGGACAACAAAGTAAGACCCTGCCTCTACCAAAAAATTTGTTTTAAATTACCTGGGTGTAGTGGTATGCGCCTGTCGTCCCAGCTACTTGGGAGGCTAATGTGGGAGGATCGCTTGAGCCCAGGAGGTCGAGGTTGCAGTGAGCCATGATTGTGCCACTGCACCCCAGGGTGGGTGACATAGTGAGACCCTGTCTCAACAAATAAAATAAATTAAATGAAAAGGGTCAGGCGGTAACTCTGTTTCACAAGGTAATCCACTTAACCAGAGCCCATTTATCAAGAGCCTGCCACGTGCAGAGTCCTGCAGAAAGGCCGGTGTTGATATTGAATAGAATCGTGCAGTGAAGACACAGCCACGCCAGTGCCTCATCAAAGGCTCTCTCTAAATATTGGGTGGCTGTGGGGAGTGGATGGGGAAAGAGGACACATTAGGCCTGGGCATTTTTTAAATGTGGATATTTGTTCAGATTCCTTAAACAGTTACTGAAAATATTAAAAATTACTTTCTTCCTCAGGAATAGTGATTGAGCACCAGAAACAGACAACCGAGGCCCTGGGAATAGAGGATAAACACAGGAAAAGCAAGCTCCATTCTGGCTTAGGGGACCTTGACTGAGCTTTGACAAATGTGCACAGACTCCCAGGAGGATCTAAGCCTTCCAATTTAGGTTCAAACAGGTAAAGAGTGGAGGGGCAAGGTGCCAGTTAAGCTGGGGGAAAGGCGATGAAAGGGACAGATTAATATATTACAAGGAAAACTATAGAAGAATTGCTGGGAACAAGCTAGCAGACATGTTTATCCTGCAAGAAGCCTGGGTGATTTGAGCAGGCGGCTGGAGGGAGGGAGAAAAAGGAGTTAGCATTAATCATGCTCCCAAATTCAACTCCAGCATCCAATGAAATAGACAATAACTGGTGTCGTCACTCCTGTTCCTCATATCCCCTGGGGTCAAGGCCTGGCTGGAATTCAAACAGGATTTTAGATCAGACCTGGAAAGCTGTGCTCATTGAAGTTCATTCTGGAAGGCACGCTTGATGTAGAAATGGATTCTTCTCAGTCTAATGTTGATAGGATCTGGACTTAGTAAGAGTAACTGGGTGCTTTAAATAATCTTCTACTTTTTTTTCTTAAGAAGCGTATCTTAGTATGAAGTTTGGAAATAAGCCGAACTAATTGAAGATATTAAAGGTTACGTGAGTAGTTATCTTGAAGGGCAAGAGTAGGCGGATAAGGGAAGACTTCTGGGTGCTGGTAAATTCTATTTCTTGATCTAGCGGCTATTACATAGATAATTCACTTCGTGAAGACAAATGGAGCTGTACACGTATTGGTCCATATTTCTTTATGTTATATGTCAATAAAAATTACTTTAATATAGAAAACAGGTGCATTCTATGGCAGAGACTGGCCATGGCACTGACCACATCTATTTTAAGCCTGAGTTTGGAACATCGATTTTTTGTGTTTTTGATGAAAATAGAAGTCGTTTGCCCTTCATTTGCCGCTTCCTAGTGTTGTGTGATTTCTTTTGGCTTCATAGAGCTCCTCTAAAGGGTTCACCAAGGTGAACTTGGCAGTGCTTCAAAACACCCATGAGTGGACATTAAGGATGATAGGTCAAAACCAATGTCACTCTTGGGCTGCTGGCATGCACCTAGGAAATCAGGCACACCCATGCTGAAATAAGGAATCGACTTTGCTCCGGAAGAATCATCTATGCATTTCTTCTTTCGATGGTGTATGTAGTAGAGGTCAAGGGTGGGGACCGGGTTTGGAGGGAGCAGGAGAGAAGGGCTGGAGGTGGGTGAGATGGCAGACGGAAGAAGTAAACTAAGGGTAAACCAGAACATCCCGTGACACCAGTTGTGAGGAGGAGACTCTCCATTGCTGAAGTTTCTGATGTGCCAAAGACGCCTGTTCAGGATGAGTCCAATTTTAGCCCAGGAGAAATAAATCAACTATAGGGCAAAAGGTTTAATGAGCAAAAAGTATCATTCCAAAAATGTGATGCGGTCCACATCCAAAATTTCTAGGTCAAACCAACATGAGGAACGAATGTAGGAAAAGAAAGCAGCTGCCTGGGCATGGTGGCGCGGGTCCCAGCCCTGGGTCCTCACACCACTTCCTTGCACCACGTCCTCCCGACTTCTTACCACTGGGTCCTGCCCAGCCAGCAGGCAAGCAATGGGGGAAAACCCAGGCCTTGCAATTCTTTAATTTTGGGAAAAGTGAGGTGGGAAGTTTCTGACTTGTATATCCTTTAATTAAAGGGACTATGACCTCGTCTATGATGATAATAAGAAGAAAATATCTCAGAAGAGAACAGGGGCGGGCAAGAGAGTCATACATTATCCACGATCTGCACAAGACAGCAGGGCTTGGAACAGTAAAATCTTGTTTGCTGACGAAGCTCTGAGTAACCTAAGGAGGAAAAAAACCTCAGAACATTATTGATTAGACGCCAATTCACATAGCTCTCTTTGTCTGCTTTTTATTATCAGTATTTCTTTAAAAGGTTAATAGATCCTGGTCCTGACAAGCGTGAAGCCAGGAGGTGGGCTCTTATCCAGTGTTTTCATTCTTCAGCCCTCAAGAGACAATGATTAGCTCTTAATATTGAATGCACAAACCACACTCACTGTGTGAACTTTCTGAGAGGGCTCCCCACCTAAGGACAGAAAAAGTAAAGAAGTTTTATTGGAAGGATTGTCAAAGGCGGGGAGGAACACTTTGGGTCTCTTTGGGCCAGTTGATTAGGGATGAGTTGATTTTCTTATGAACACTCTAAATCTACTTTCCTTGGGGACAGGGAAACCTGAGAAGCTTGGATTTCAATGATTTAATTCCCGTTCTAATAATAGTCAAATCTAGGGTGGAGAGAAGCGAATGAAGTCAACCACTGAAAGAACATTTGCAAATTGAGCAAAGCCCTGTGAATCTTAGGTAATAACTAAGAAACTTGGGAGCCGAGTTTCTTTCTTCCACATCTCATAAACTACAAATGAACTCAGCAAAACATGCCAACCAACGGATGCTTTCCACAGGTTACGTGATCTAAAGCTGAGATACAAGAAGCCAAACACAGTTAAAGTGTGCTTTCAGTGGTAGTTTCATGGGGATGCTTCGTAGAGGCACCTAACCCCGCAAGCTCTGGACATGCTTTATTCATTACAACACTGTCAAGATTAAGTTCCTATCCCAATTCATGAAGTGCATCTATATATACCATATAATCAGCCTCATCAGTGTCCTAATTGTGCACAGGTCTTCCCTTAATGCTGGGATTAATTATTCTCTGGGTGTGACCTTGGGGTTTAGCAATCCACCTCACAGTGCTGTGAGTCCAAAAAGTACAAGATCCTTTCTCCAAGGAGGAGATGCAAATTCATAGATGGCCTGAAGCCTAACCTCGGGTTAACCCCTGAGATCAACCCAGTTCCTTCTTAGGGTAGGATCTCCTTGTGATGGCTTGGCAGGACTGACTGCGCTGGTGCTTCTTTCCAATGTTTGATTGGTTAAATAAAGATATCTTTCAATGTTTACAAAATAACATTCAGAACATAGCCTCCAGGGTAACTAGTGAGTAGAAATGGCAACATATATGACTCCAAATATTAAAAAGGAAATACAAAAATCAGTCTTTCATTTCAAGGGTACATTTGATGTTGCATATCAGTATCATTTTACATTTGAGCGTGAGCTCATCCTATGTTCCCTGTGAGCTGTGAGCAAGACATAATCACACTCAACCCCAGCGGAGGCTACAGGTGAGGGGGAGGAGTGTAAACCGTATAAACTGGTCTTTTCCATTCTGTTAGGAATAAGATGACATGAACAGCTTTTCCTGCCACAGTATCTCACCAACAGATTAGTTTTAAAGAGAGGCTAAATCTGTTTGAACCTTAGCAAATTTGTTAGTATAACCGTTGCATAGTTGTACGTGAAAACCAAATACTATTGTCCTTTATTATTCTGCTTCGTCTCCCGTGTTTTCCCATGGCTCTTAAAACAGAAGTGCTCAGCCAGGTTCTCACCCTTTGTCACTGAATGGAATGCATATTTTTGAAGGCTGATATATAGCTTGAAAAGGCAGCTGAATTTATATGTGATTTGAATAGTTGGCACCATTATGCCGACTACTAGCACTCTATATTCAAAAGGCAACATCTTTTTTCCTAAGGCCTTTTCTAGGGTCTGTTTTCTAGGGCAAGTTGTTTCTCCATGGTGTCTGTTGCCTTCTCATACTCTTGGCTGACTTGTATTCATTCCCTGGACACCCGGGAACACACTCCCAGAGCAGCCAGATTCCGAGTTTGTCCTTCATAGATAGGCAGTAAAATACTCCAATCTGGTTCCTCTGAGAGGGCTAGAATCGCTCGAGTTCTCTCCTGCTAGTTTGTCAAAAAACTCCTGGGTGGACGTTTCACACCAGCAACAGTGCCAAAAGTGGAAGAGTTTCTTGTAGGAATTATATATGCTTATTCTTAAGGCAGTGTAAGTAGACCCAATGAAGGTCTACTGTCGTCTTTGTGGACATCATTCCTGGATGGTCTGTGTGTATGTGTGTAAGCATGAGTGTGTATGTGATAGAGACACACACATACACAGAGGGATACAAAGAGAAAAAACATAGAAAAGATAGATCTTGTCTTGTCTAATGGACAGTTTTTCAAAAGGAGCAGTGAGAATTCCTGGGGATTCACTGGTCGGTCTCTTCCAGAGTTTATCATCTCACGTTACTCTCAGAAGTAACTCGTTAGTAGTAACTCATCTAAGAACAGAAGTTAGTTATACAGAGAGAAATGTTCTAGACCCTGATGCCTTTAGTTTGTAATTTCCATCTCCATTTTACACCCTCCAGAGTAGATAAACCGGGGTGTTCACTAACTGGAGTCAGAAACCTCTCAACCCAAAATGTCTGGAAAGTCCTGTGTTCTGTTAGTTCTAATATACACGCATCAGCCATAAGGGATGTCTAAATAGTGCAAGACAATAAAATCCCTTCATGTTTTCTGTTTTAGGGAAATCCTGCATGGTTGCACTAAGGTCATAAAAAATTACTAATGTGTTTTCTCATGGCGCTGGGCCATGACATGGGCCCTGTGCAATGGTATTGTATGCGGCCTGTAATCACAAACAAATGTATTCCACAAGCAGATGAGCTGTTATATGAGAAAGTGTGAGAGGTTAGAGCTTGAGCCTTTGTGTCAGCTATGAAGCAGGTCCCGCCACAGTGAAAGACTCCTGAGGCCATGCAAATGAAAATGGCAGTGCCTGGGGGATGGGGGTGGGAGGAGGACGCCAAGAGGGATGAGGTCACTGCAATGAACGTCCAACTTCCCTCTGAATGGGAAATTAGAAAAGCCTTCAACTATGGCACTATGTGGACTAGGAAAGGAGGTAGAATGGGTGGGTCAGGTGGGGTGAGAAGTGGAAATCTCCGTAAAGAAGAGACAAGTGACATCAGTGGATGTCCCAGAAGGAGGCGTAGCTGAGCAGGGAGCCAGCAGGCCTGGAGGCAGCCTCTATCAGTGAGGGAAGTGTGCTGTCTGCTTCTGCCAACACTCCTGTGGCATGTCTAGCGTGAGAGGACACACAAGGGGGCAGGTTGTCAGGATGACACCCATGTTTGCCATCACTGCAGGTCTGGCTTGGAAGGACATTTATACTTTTGGGGACCAAGCACCATTCCTTCCAGGCAAAAAGAAATTCTTATTAAAAAGTTGATGTATTTTATCTTTGCCTCCAAAAAGGAATGTTCAAGCTATAAACAGTGACATTTCTTCATTGAGTTCCTGAAAAAAAAAAAGGAATGTTTTTCAGAATTCTTAGAGGTGGAAGACTACTCCATAAGAGCAATATGGCCAGATCCAAAATGCATGTCTACAGAAGCAGTGTTGCAGAGTAGAAATGCACAGATTAAAAACCTTCACTCCCTGCTCCCTGATTGATTGAGCAAGTTACTTACGGTCCCCAAACCCCAGTTTCCTTCTTGGTAAACAGGGGTAGTGATGTCTGCCTTAAGGATTGTTGTAAAAACAAATCTCCTTATGCCAAAAATTTCTAGGTATTTTTCACTCTGCTCACATTTCTCTCCTGAGCTCTGGATCCATAGACTCCCATGATCCACAGACTCTTCCAAATCGAGTGTCCAAAACTCAAATCATCATCTTTGCTTCCTCCAGATACTCCTTTGCAGATCTGTTTTCTACTCAGCTAAGGTGCCATCATGTATCGCCAAAAAACTTAGACATCTCCCTAATTTCCTCTTCTCCAACACCACTCTCGCCTCAAATAAATCACCAAATCCTTTTGATTCCAACTCTTTCAAAGCTTTCTATCTGTCTCCATCCCTAGATCAGGTGCAATCATTTCCTCCTAGATCATTGCAGGAGTCTTTTGCCTTTCATCATGGCTTCTCCTCCCAGCCTATTCTCCACACTCTCTCCAGAGAGATCTTCGGGTCTTTGAAAAGAGCAAGTTGGCTTGGTCCTCTCCCTGGCTTAAATGGCTTCCCAGTTCCCTCAGGGTATTTTTTACCCTGGCTTGCCAAGCTCTTGTCAGTTCCTTTCCTACCACCCTACCCGCCATCTTTGGTCTCCATAGCTCCTGGCACTTCAGTTCCCTTTAGCCAAGTTGGACTTTCTTGACTTTCTCTTATCTTTGGTTCTTTGCAGAGGTTGTTCTCTCCGCCTGAAATTGGTTCTTTTCCTGTGGTCTCCTCTCCCCTTATCTGACTAACTGCTACTCATGCTTCAGATCCAAATTTAGGTATCACCCCCTCCAGAGCCTTTGTGTCTACAAGGCTGGATAGGTGTCCCTCTTATGTGCTGCCACAATACCTTGTATTCTTCCTAGCATAGGCACATGGATGTCATCATACTGGGCTTGCCCATGGACCTGCCAGTCTCTTCCAATCAAGAGCATGCTCTTTGAGGACAAGAGTTGGGAGCGATATATCTTCAGTGACATGTGCCAGACCACTTAATAATTATGTGGAAACGGAGGGAGAGAGGGTGAGAGAAAGGAATAACATGACATGTTAAGCACCTAGCGCAGAATCAGTCACATATCAGCAATTAGTAGTCTCCACTTTATGTTGATATGCCACACATGTCTACTTTTCTTAATCAGGCCCCACAATTAGTGTTTTATGTTCAGCAAACTGGTGAAATCCCTTCATAGCTAGATCTGTTACATCTCTACAGTAAGCCAAGTGTCCCCAAGGCAAAACTGTCTTAGATTTAGTCCCACTGACAATGAATTTAAAGAATACTTTAAAGTTTCCTGAACACATTGGAAGAGGGGACTGGAATGAGGGGAGCTGGGGTTAACGCCTTTCCTTTACCCTACTTTTCTCTTCCTCCCCCTTCTTCTTTTTCTCTCCTAATCAGAGTCACAGAGAAATGCTGGAAGAAAGAGGGTTTAAGCCAATTTGGAAAACTGTTTCTGCTCCTATATTCTTGGGATCTTAGAACACAGAAGGCTCTATCAGTTTCAGAAGCCTCCAGATTAGAGGTTGCAACCTTAAAAATTAACCTCAGTCTCCTATGACATGACTGGGGAAACCTACCTGCTTGTTCCAAAATCTTGCTCCTCCCCTCCCTAAGAGAAGTGACATAATTAGAAACCAGGTTTCGTGCTTGCTTCAGCAGCACATATACTAGAAACTAGGTCTTGTCTCAATGCTGTTGAGAAGCCCCCCCATTATCTGGGGCAAGCACCATGAATCAGGGCAGAGCGATCTTATTCACTGCATAACCATAGAACAGTGCCTGGGACAGAAGGGCTGCTTAGAAAACATCTGTTAAACAAATATGTCAAAGGAATGTTCCTTCCTCTCCTATAGGAACTCCTGAGTGTAGGGAAAGTGGGTATCTCATTTCATAGTGATGGTAATGCAACATAATTAGAATCACTGTCTGCGTGCTTCCATTTGCCCATTTAGACTTTGAGTTCTGGGATGCAGGAATCCCTGAATCCCCTTTATCAAGCCTCCTGCCTGACTCTAATTAATTATAGTATAAAACTGTTTATCTTGGACCTAATTTTGTATTATTTGCTGCTGTAAGCAGTGTTGGGACCACCAGTGTTGAAAAGAGTGAGAGGGATAAGGCTTTCAGAGGACTTAACATGAAGAAAGATGGAGATGCTAGGATTGCCTCAAACCGAATTCTGGAGCAAGAGTAAGGCTGGATGATCTGTGATGCTGTAACTGGCTCATGTTTGAAAGGTGAAAAGGAAGGTCTCAGACTAGTAGACAAAAACGTAGGTGAGACAGACGGTGAACAGAAGGCTTGGATTATTCAAAAGTTGGGATAGAATAGATGAGCCAACTAAATATAAACTCCAAGTAGTTGAGCTAGTGAACTAAGCTGCATCAAGGTGATGTGAGGGACCATGGGCGGAAGTTGGAGGTGGTGTGTGTGACCAGTAGAAACCAGCCTTAAACCACATCAAGCTTGGGAATTACAGACTCACCACGGCTACTTTTCTGTCTTGGACATTTCACATGCAGAGTGAGAAGGTTATAACTGCGACTTTCACCAACAACAGGCCACACCAAACATTTACATGTCGTTTGAAGTCTTTCATCCTCTCAAATTAGCAACTAATACACCTAATTGACAACCTCAGTCCAGCTGTAAGCCACATTCTATGCCTACCTCTAACTTAATCTAATTATTTCTTTTTTATTAACCCAGATTTGATGATATGATCCTGTCAACCAGTCCAGTTTGCTCCAGGTTAAGAGCAGAAAAAAAGAAATCTCTCCAATGGCTCTATATTTTTTCAAATTATTATTTTTTTATTATTAAAATGTCTTGCTTCAATCTCATTGCTTCATAGTTATCTCTGATGTACATGCCAAATCTAAGATTTTTCACATTTTAGTTACATAGTCTTGATCTTTAAAAATGAACTGACTATGTTATGGTACAGAAACAAGATAATGGAGGGAGAATAGAACAAAATAAATGGGAAGGCATAGCCGTCCCAAAGACATGATCTGTAAGGGGATCAAGACAAAACAAAGCCAAACAACACAGCTTCTTGTTCTGCCATAAGAGCAAGTGTAAGCAGAGAAGTGCTCATGGAAACGACTTCCTCACAGCCTTGGGCTTGAGCTTCACTGAAGATTTGTTTTATAACATGGCCTTGGAGTAAGATGTTCATTCAAAAACATCTAAGTGCCTACTATGGGCCAGACATTATTTCTAGGCATTAGGTACAGAGAAATGAAGAAAACTAAGTATTTCCTGTCCACGTGGAGACCACGTTTTATGGCTGTGAGGGACAGCATCCACAACCAAAATAAACAGTATATCAAATGATGATGTGTGCTCTGGGAGATAAGGATATGGTTGTGGTATGAAATTGACTATGGAAGACTTCTCTGATGCTTGAGCAAAGACCTGAAGAAGGTATGGGAGTGAGTCACAAGGCCACACGGAGGTGGAGCATTGCAGACAAAAGGAACAGTTAGTATAAAATCCCCAAATCAGGAGCATTCCTGAAACGTTGAAGAAACAGAAAGCATGCACGCAGCTGCAAAGGTATGAGAAAGAGAAGAGTAAAAAGAGATGAAATCAGAGAAGGTATAGGGGCCAGGTCATGGGAGGCCTTGGAAGTCATTGTAAAGACTGTCTCTTATCCTGAGTGAGACAGGGACTATTGGAGAGTTTTGAGCAGAGAAGTGACATGAGATGACGTAAGTTTAAAGAATCTGGGTTATCGGTGGACTTTAGAAGTATAAGGAAAGAAGCAGGGAGACAACTATTGCAATCACCCTGGAAGGAATCATGGTGGCCTGGCCAGGGTAGAAACAGTGGAGGTAGTAAGAGGGGTCACATTCCAGACATATTTCAAAGGAAGAACCAACAAAATTTCCTGACAGATGGGATGTGGTGTGTAAGAGAAAAAGAGGAGTCAAAGATGACTCCAGGTGTTTTAGCCTGAACATCTGGAAGCAAGAGTTGTCATTTCTTGAGGTGAATCACAAACAGGTTTGAAGGAAAGATGAGGAGCTTGGTACGGCCTCCAACGTTAGGAGGTTGAGAAGATAAAGAAGAACCAGTGAAGGAAAACAAAAAGAACAGCGAGTGAAGTAGGAGGAAAACGAAGTGAGTGTGATGACCCAGAGGTCAAGTAAAGAAAGGGCTTTAGAGGACACAGGTTGATCAACTATAGTAACTGTTCAGAGAATTCAACTAAGATGAGGCCTGAGACTGACCTCCAGATTTAGCAATGAAGGGACATTGGTGACCCTGACAATGCCGGTGCTCTTGATCACTCAGTATAGTACTTTAAGGGAGAAAAGGAAAATAAGTTGCTTAGAATTCCGTTTCAAGAAATTAGGAAACAGGGCCATTGTCAAAAGGTTGCCGTCTGTTAGGTAAGTCCTCTGAACGGTCATGGTGTGACGTTGGCCCCGTCTGACCTCCTGGTTGAACCACTACTCATGAATTATAGTTCCAGTTTGTTAGTGAGTTCAGGGACAGAGTCCATGATGTAACCCTCATCATGTAACCTTGAATCAGTGCCCAAAACGACTTAGATTTCTCACTATGAAAATAAATATAACGGTCACCACTAAACTAAAATATCAAAGCTTGATAAATGCTGGCCCGAGAGAACAATGCTGGCACTGGATTTGCTGAAAAGGAAAGCCACATTCCACAACTACCTTTAAGTCTGTAGAAATGGAAATTTTTTAAATACTGAAAAAGAAAAACTGCCGACCCACATGCAAAGGGTGGATTAGGTGGTTTCCACATAGTGAATGAGGCTCTGTTACCTTAGCAAGGTTCTGGTGAGAATGGGCATTTCTCACCAGCATAATCACTTGCTACTCTTTGGAATTCAGGAAGTGTTTCACAGTGAGTGGATAAATGAAATGAGTCAGTGAACAGGATTCATTAGTTGCCTTTCTATAGCCTTCCCTGACTAATCTAACCACATACTAATCATTGCTTCTTGTTTCTCTGACCCTACCCACTCAACTCTAAGTTCCTTGAGGACTATTTCATGAGATTTATTTCTTTGTATTCCTTACCACACTTAGTCGACCATTATAGCTATTACTTAATATATATTTCTTGACTGAGCAGAAAATTTACAAAAGAAATTGAACTGTTAAACTAAGGATATAAATTTAATTTAAATCATCAAGACAAAGAGATAAGAGAAATAGTATAAATAAGCCTTACAATGCTCAGATTATAATGGTTTGCAGGATTAAACCAACTGGAGCCAACATTCCTCTGATGTTTTGGTATCCAATGGCCTTATCAGTAGGTTTCCAACCATTAATCGTGAGCCATTATTTACTGTTGCCAGTCACTGGCTCCTGGTGTCCCTAGTGATACAACCTCAACCTTCCAAGGGCCCTGTGTAACGTTTCCGTGATGTTTTCTGCAAGGGAAGCCAGCTGTTTTCTTGGTTGCACTACTTTGTGGTGTCCCAATGAGATGATGGGACTATATAACTCTCTACACATGAACTGACTCCATATGCATTCCCACAAGGGATCTTAGCTTGCTTTCTCTCTTTCTCTTTCTTTCAACAAAAAAAAGGTAAGTTTTTGTCATTGCTTATATCAGTAACAAAAACCAAACAGACAAACTGAAAGGATTGAGGATGGTCAACCCTAGTCAAAGATTATCTAGCTCATGTTATTTATTCACATTCATGATATGAGTTTATTATATCCACACTCTTCAGTAATGGCACTGATAATAGGAAGGTTGCTTTGGAAAAGCAAAATGTTAAACACTAACGTAAGAAATAATCTGTGATCTTTTATTCTCTCCGAATTAGTAAAACAAACATGTGAGCTTTAGAATAACAGAGGTGTGTACTTGGAAATAGTGTGTTGCTCTTTTCCGTTTTCCCTGCTGCCATGCTATTGGTAACATGATACTTGAGGTTGTAGCAGAACTTCCAAAGTAAACTTGATCTTTAGAGTTTACAACAATGACGGGTGAACCTCAGAAAGAACCTCACAAAGATTTTTGTCCAAATGGAGAAATAACATTCTTGTGCCAATTTTCTGTGTCTCTGAATTATTGAGTTGAAATTTTCACAACAATGGCAATTTCTTGACTGTTTCATGCTGGTGACAGGAAATTACACATATAGATTAAGTTTTCTCAACACCCATTCATCAGTTAGCAACAATTCATTGTAGTTTCTACTGTTTAGCCTGAGTCTAGATTCAAACATTGAAAATGAGGAACATGGTGTGTAGATTTTCAAAGTGAGATATGGAAGCCCACCCTTTATAGATCTGCCTTGTACCTTGACACAGCTTTTTGGTCCCTGTCTTTGAGTGAAGCCATCCTCCAGACACACTCCTAGGTTGTCAGCTATGCCACCAATGAGAAGAACAGATTCTCCCAACCAGGGTTTATCAGCAAATGAAGGACAATTCTCCATTCTTATCCTTTACAATTATAGAAAAAGCAAAAAGCAAGACAAAACAAAAGATGTCACCCAAAGATGTTTTCAGTACAATGAAATCAAACTCTAAAATAAAATGTAAAAGACCAAGCATAAGGAGGACAGTAGTGGTCTTCTAGATATTCAGTTACACTATCAGGCCCTCAGAGCAATGATCACAATTTATATTGTTGGACAATCATTCACAGCACACTGGCCCATTTACAGCAAAGGAGGAGAGATCAGGCATTGCACACCCGCCACACAACCACCCAAGTGGCAAACTGCAGAGCCAGGGCTTGAATCATGATTTCAGCTCTAAATCCATATTGTTACATGCCTCTGGGGTGAAATCTTCAGTTATATAGATAATTTCTTTTTATTTTTCTAAATATTTTTCAAGTTATTGTTGAATTGTAAAAGTGTCACTTGTGCCTACGTTCAAATCCTGCCATAGCCACATGTATCAGTGGGCAAGTGATGTGATCTCTTTAAACATCAGTGTCCTCAACTATAAAATGACAGTAATAGTACTCACCTTTTAGGGGTATTATAATAATTAAGTAGAGTAATTCATGCAAAGCATGGAACCTAATAAGTGCTCAACAGAATGTGGCTTTAATTGTTGATAACAAAAATGATATATGTTCATTGTAGAAAATGTATCCAAGTATTAAGAAAAAAATATCTCTCATAAATCTACCATCCTGATACAATCCCTGAACTATTATGGCATTTTAAAAAATTTTTCTAGGTAACGCTACATAATGCATTTCTTTGTTATGAAGATTTTCAAAGAAACAAAAGTTAACAGGCAAGTACAATGACCACCCATGTATTTTCCTCCTAGAGTCAATAATTATATATACTTTGTGGTATTTGCTCTGTGTGTGTATGTATTTAGATTTTGCTATTTCATGTCCTCATACATTACCTGTGTTGGATCCTCCTTGGTACTACTACTTCCATTTAGAAAATCCAGGGAGTCCACAAGCAGACATACATACATACACATGCATTTTTGCTGACATATTTGAAAATTGCATTTATCATAGTGTTTCACCTTTAAATATTTCAATATGCATTTCCTAAAAATAAGAGCATCCTCCCACATGATCATATTATCACAACAGAATATTCACAATATTCCCTAATGTCATTTAATATCCAGTTGATAGTCACATTTTTTAAATTGTCCCCCAATGACTTTTTGCTGTTTATTTTCAAACTAATTCATGCATTGTCTTTTGTTATGTCTCTTTTATTCTGGAACAGTCTTCTCACCAGTTTTACATTACTCTAAGTGTACTTTTTAATGATGCATACATTCCAGTGTAGGCGCAGTCACGGACAATCCCTCAGCTTAGACATCCAAATGGTTTCCTTTTTCCTTATGATGAATCATGCTAAGATGAATACCTTAGTGCATTGACTTCTTTCACCTTTTCTGGTTACTTCTGAATATTTACATTTTTTTAAAGATAAGAAAATATTTAAAACCCCTCTTAGATATTAGCAGGCTACTTTCTAGAGGGTTTTATCCACTGCTATTCCCCCAAAGTATTTGAGCATGCCAGGATAGCTGGGGCTTTCAACCCCTCCTTGTCCTGGGGAGTCCTGGTTTAAATGCCACATTCTCTAGAGGACACTTTCTGGTCTACACTGGGCGAGTTCTCTTGCTGTGCATTGTGCATCGTTCCTTGTGATTACTTAATTATCAGCTCCTCCCCTCTAAGAACCAAGAATCTTTACTTGAAAAGGCCAGTTTTTCTCTGAAACTGGAAGCTCAGTGAAACGGGTTGATTGCTTTTTGTGTTATGCTAATTTTTAAAAAAATTAACGTAAAACTTCTGGCTCTTTTAATTTTCATCAAAACAATGCACTATGATTAAGTATTATCCTATGTACATTAAATATTGCCATCACTTTAAAACTGAGGGAAATCTATCACTAAGGGAATCTTTGGAAAATTCTTATTTTAAAACTATCCAAATAACCAATAATATGTGAGTGGTTAAGTGAGTGCTGCAAATCTATATGAGAGTACATCTGTACACATTAAAAATTGTATTCATAAAAAGTTTATCATAACATGAAGAAGCGCTTGTTAAATAGTAGGGGTAAAATAATTGTTCAACATTTAGAATGCAAAATATGGCACAAAAAGGCTAATAAGACATAGCGACTGCTGTGATCAGAATAGCTTTTCTCAAGTGTTTGTTTTCTCTCTGACTAAAGCATAGTACGAAAGAAGGAGCTTTGGAAAAGCATTATTTAGGCACCTATTGCCCCTGTTTACCAAACTATAAAAGAGAAACAAAATGTTTACTCATGATCATTTCTAACTTTTCAATCTGATTTTGTTGTATGTATTTAATGTTAATGCTACTTTAATATATAAAGAATCTGGCAAAAATCGACCAAGTAGCCAAGAAGCAAACAAATACATAAATATTTCATAATCTTCTATTTCCTTCTGAAGAATTTTAGGTATATTCTATCACAAGAGCGTTTATAATTATTCCATTTTTTAAATTTGCAGGCCCCTTGACAAAATTTATCAACACCTCTATTTGATCTGATGATATGCATCAGTTGCCAATTACATAACAAACAGCAGACTATTTCACTGTCTTCATCTTGAGCTGCAATTAACAAGAATTTACTGAGTTGAACCCAGCTTTATACTTGGTATTATAGCAGCTGGCACTGTGGACCTGGGCCCCGAGCTACAGAACTTTACAGCTGATGACCTGTGATCAACATACTCATCTTTCCTCTAACCACATGACAAACCTCCTGGACTCAGAGCCAAAGGAATTTATGGTTTTCCAGGGAAACATGATATTTGCTTTGACAGTTTCACATAGCTTTATCCCAAAGGCAGACGAAGAGCTGAAGTTTCATCTTCACTCGCCTTTCCTGGGATCAAGCCCTTTGATGCGAGGAGATCACTGGGAATCCATCCCTAGGCCTGGAGGTGTCAGAGGCAGAAACCAGACATACATATCCTGCTCTATGGGCCTCTGGGAAAATACCTAGCCATCACTGCCCTCATCTACCAGTCTCATGTTGCCCGTCTGTCTCCAGTGTTAGCATAAGTGCTGACTCCCCAGCACTGTGTGTGTCTGGGAGGGCAAAGGGCCAGCTGGTGACGCCTGCCCAGAGCCCTGGTGGACCTCATTAGGCTCAGACTGGTGTCTGAAATGCTCCACTACTGCTCCTGCCTGGCACCCAAACCCCTACCATTTTAAAGTGAGCTTTTCACATTCCATTCTTCCTCCAAGTCCTGTAAGGTAGGGCCTCTGCTTTTCTCACAGCTCCAACATCAACACTTCTTCTGAGCAAAACTTTTGCATGCACTAGATAGTGCTAGTGCCAATGCATCTTAGCCAGCTTCGACAGTCAAAGTGAAACAAAGAAAGGAAAAACACTATAAAAATCGGTGTTGTGGAATGGAACCGGACAAAATCAGTAATAGCCAGGGTGCCCCTGTAATGACCTAAATGTTTAGCATCTCAAAGGATTTCTAAAGCTGTCAATCACAGAGTTTTCAGAGGGAGCAGGCATTTTCTAATTGAGATTCCAAAGCTGAGGGATCTTCTGAAACTGATACAGTCAAATATGCAGACAGTTTGCTATGCCGCAAAATGGGACGAAGCATCTGGCTGTGCACACAAATTATCTTCTCAGAGTGGTGATGTGACTTGTAGGATAGACATGAATATGACACACCCAGCATGGCCAGAAGTGGAAGCTTCTCTATCAGGAAACATGTGGTGTGTTATATGAACTGGAAGCGGTTCAGAGAGGCTGGAAATTGGGGGCCAGAGGGGGATGGGTGAGGTGGTAAAGGCTGTTTTTAAAAGACAAGAGAGAAGAGGTAAGCAAGAAAAGTTCATAAGGACCTCATAGGCCCTGTGGAAGAGTTGAAAGTCAGTTAAGTGTTCTGCAGCCTTGTTGGATAATTGGATTCATGCTTTAGAAATGTTACTCTTGTTGAAGCATGAAGAATGAACTGAAGTGGGGCGAAGCAGAGGCAGAGAAACCAGTTACGGTATCTGAGCGAAGGATAACAGTGGACAATGAGACACATCAATGGATTTGGGAGGTGTTTAGGAGTCGAAGTGATAAGACTTAATGATTGACTAAGGGGTTGTGGTGAGGGGAACCGTGAAGGAGGAAGAAAAACCCCAAATGACTGCCACAGTCTGGCTGATGCTTTCAAGTGAATGGCAACCCCAACCAATGAGGGAACAGGAGAGGCACATTAGGGATGACACTCATCAATTCAGATTTTGGCGGATCGAGTTAAAAATACCTTTGGAAGATCTTTACTAGGTAGCTGGATATATAGCATTGAAAAGCTGTTCTATTTATGAAATCTGGAGTGGTCAGCACAGGTTAGTAACAAAGCTGAAGGCATGTTGTGGGTGAAAGGGGTGTCCAGTAAGTAGGGACAGAGGGACACATGCATGTTTGAATACTCTCTTCATTTTTGACAGCTTATTGCAAATTCATTTAACAATCCTTCCTAAGAGCAAGTTCTGGAGGAAGGAAGTATGAAACGCAGAGTTTAAGGATGGGGCGGGGGGAATCATCAAAGTGGAGAAATAATCCTCAGAGTTACCTTCATTATGAGTACCTACCTACTATGTGCTAGGCCCTGTGCCGAGTACTTAATATACATTACCGTATTTCATTTAACTCTTACAACAAGCCCACATAAAGTAGATACTATTATCTCCACTTTATATTAACAAGAGCTGAAATTTGGAGATTCTGTAACTCTCTGTCCCTGCTGTTTAATCTGGTAGCCACTAGCTGCAAGTGGCTGCTAAGAATTTAAAATGTGCAACAAAGAACCTTAATGTTTTATTTAACTCAAAATTCTCATTTAATTTCATTCAAAGTTTATTTCATATTAGTGTAAATTCACACTTAATAACTAACACTGGATTCAGTTATTGAAAAATGTTTACGTATGTTTGGAACAATGTGATTGTGTGAATCAATTTTTTCAACTCTAAGTTTTATGAAATGCAACTACAGATCAAGTATTTCCAATGAAAAATTCATGTCTGAATTGAGATGTGTTGTGGTTTTAATTTCGGATATTTACTGTGAAAAATTATATAAACCATCTCATTTATAATTTTTATATTGATTACATGTTAAAATAATATTTTGAATATATCAGGTTAAAAATATATTGTTAAAATTAATTTTGCCTGTTTTACCTTTTCACTTTTTTTTTAATGCGACTACTGGACCTTTTTTTAATTCCCTAAGGGGCTGGCACAAGGGTTCCCCGGGGTCGACTGGGCAGCCGTTTCTGAGGTTGTCGCTATGGAGACAGGCTCACACGGAGGTGCGCGCACGTGCGCGTCTGCGCAGTCCTCCGCGGGTGGACCGAATCTCACCCCGTGCCCACGACCAGCGGGCTTTCCTGTTTGCCTTTTTGAACTCTGTTTTCTCTGAGTCTTGGAGAGAGCCAGGGGCTGTGATGTCACTGTATAAACAGAGGGAAGGGTGGGGGCGCAAGTTGCATTGGAGCGAACCCGGCGGTGGAGGAGCGCTAGTGGGAGGATGGGGGTGGGGAGGGAGATTTTTAAAAGGTGGTTTAGTCTCGGGGGCCGGGGCGGGGGGCAGCGGGGGACTTTGTAGAGTCCGGATGAAGAAACAGAATGGGAATGCCAGTTCCTAAGCTGGGGGCGGGGAGGGGGACGTGGCTGCAAGAGATGGGGGTTGGTGGGGGGGGGGAGGTTGGAAAAATATGGGACGCCTAGAGCTAATTCCCCTGATTAAAAATGCATTAGTTTGGAGGTGTCAGGGACACGCAGCTGTTTTCAAGGAAAGCCTGGCTCCAAGAGGTCCTCCCCGGCCGGGCCGCCTGGCGGCTCCATCCCGGGTGGGTGTCAGCGAACGCGCAGCCCCCGACGCTTGTCCTCTCCCTGACAGGGCCCTGGCCAATGTCCTGCTGCTGCGGGTCGTGGTAATTTACATCCTCTCTGTGTACATTAACTTATCTGCAGCCGCGCTGGCTGCGCTCCTTCAGTCAGCCTGTCTCCTGCGCAGCCTGGGAGCCTTCCCCGACCCAGCGACCCACCGGGCGGCCGGGGGCGACGGGGGAGCCCTGGGAATCACAACAACCTCCCGGTTCCGACCCGGCCCGGACGCCCGGGGGGCTGGGGGCTGCGAGGGAACAGGCGTGGAGGGCCGGCGGGGCCCGGCTCAGGCCAGGCAGAGGCAGGCGGCCGGGGGCTGGCGGCGAACACTTAGTGGCTAATTCATGACTCATGACTCATGCGCAGGCTCCTCTTCAGTGACAGCCGGGACAGTTCCTGGTTATTTGTAGCCCCCCGGCTTTCATTTCGCTGTAATTAAGCAGTCATTTGAGGGTCATTTCATCCCCGTTATAGGTTTCTCTGTTTTAATCATGCTTTGAGTTCCAGGGGGGGCAGCAGGGAGTGGAAGGGGAGGTTGGGAAGGAGGCGTGGAGGGCAAGAGGGTAATCGTCTCTGAGAACGCGTGCACTTTTCATAACTCTTCCCGCGACAGGCCCCGGTGCAGGCTCCGCAGACGCCGACGCCCGGCGCTCCGCTTCGGGGCGCGGGCCAGATCCTCTTCCCTGACACTCGTGGTCTTCCCTGAGAAGAGGTCTGGCCCTTTTTGAGTCAGATGTTGGATTTTCTGCTTTCCCCTCTGGCACCACACTAATCATTCTCTTTAATCGCTGTAGCTTTTTAATGAGGCCAAGTAGGTATTTATGGAGCCGTCTACTCTCTAAACGCTAATGCTTGATAAGTCATTTATAACTTATCGGTGGGCTTTGCATAGGCCAAACCCAGAAGAAAGGAAGTGAGAATAAAATAGAGGCTGGATTTTACGAGGAAACCTTCAGCGTATCTTCAGGTCCTGGACGGTACCTGAAGCCCTTGCGGGAAATGTTCAATCCATCAGGCATAAGAATAAGGAACAGCCACCGCCTGTCCGAATTTTGTGAAAATTCTCTGGATGTCATTCTTGATTTTTTTCTAAATTCCCTCCACTTTCTCCTTTGGCTGGTCCATGTATTCTTTAGATATCATTTTAAGCTTCCATTCCAAGGCCAAGTCTACGATGTTCTTTAAAGAAATCTCGAGTTATTGCATTTGGAGGGCACACAGTTGGAAACGGAGAGGATTGGAAAGAAACAAAAGACAGAAAACAGTCATCGCAAAGAGTAGGTGCCACAGGCTCCAAATCTCAGTAGATGTTAAAGTTAAGGCAGGCGTCTGCGGTAACAGTAGGAGTGTGGTTGCTTTCAAAAAAAAAAGGGAAGAGAGAAAACCTGTCCAAGAAAGGGCAGGAGAAAGAGTGAAGGAGAAACCACACAGACTAGAAAAAGAAAAAATGAATCAATTAATCAACATATGACTATTTAATATGCATTAAGGAGACTTTTAAAAATGTTTCCAGCCATCAAATGGAAAAAAATACTGATACATTCTATAACATGGTTGAGCCTTGAAAACATTAAACTAGGTGAAAGAAGCCATTTACAAAAGACCACATATTCTGTGATTCTGTTTAGATGAAATGTCCAAAACAGGCAACTCTGTAGAGACAGGAAGTAGATTAGCAGTTGCCTTGAACTGGGGGTGGGGGTGGGATTAAGGGGGCTGGGGGAGTGACTGCTAGAATTCATTGTGACGATGATTGTACAACCCTGAATATACTAAAAACCACGGACTTATATGCTTTAAATGGGTGAATTGTATAGTATGTGACTTACATCTCAATAAATCTGTTACTGAAAACAGTCTCCTAAAAGTTAAATAGAATCAAGCCCCAAACCAGTGCCACTAAAAAATTCTCTAAGTGCACTGCTCCTTCCTATATGACAATGTAAACAGCAGATAATGTTCTTAGGACTGAGACTTGGTCTGGTTTTTCATTTGGTCCCCAGTGCCTAGAACAATGCTGGTTATGGAAGGTACACAACAAATATTTGCCGGAAGAGAAGAACTTGCAAATAACCAGATGGCTGAGTTCTGACTTATACCAGACTCACCCTGCCATCTCTTCACTGCCCCCTCTAGCTTTCCAACATTATCATTATATATATATATATATATATACACACACACAAATATACAAATACACATTATATATACATGTATAATATATTATACATTGTATCATTATTAATACAGCTAGTACTAACAACAAACAATGTTTTGTTTATGTATTTTGTACCAGGCACTGTACATATATTTGTTTCTAATCCTTATAAAGCCCAGCAATGTAAACCCACTGAACCCAGGTCTGTCTGGCTTCCAAAGCTTTAGTCTATTATAAACACCGCCTGCTAAAAACACTAAACACAAAGGCAAGTAGACGCATCAACGAACATGCAAAAGAGAACCAGCCAAAGTCACCGACAGAGGAAACCGAAGAACCTAATCTAGTTTTATGTTTATTTTTATGTTTATTTTTTATTTTTTTGAGACAGAGTCTCGCTCTGCTACCCAGGCTGGAGTGCAATGGTGTGATCATAATTTCTATATTTAACCTGAAAGAATATCAAGAAGCATCACTCAAACACATCACTCAAAGAACTATGGCTTGTCTTATTTAAAATTATAATACCTCACCCAAAGAACTATGGCTTATCTTATTTAAAATTACGATAATTTTATAATAACTATGGATTATATATCCAACAGCTATGGAGGACTATGTATATAGCTCACAGGAGCTTATGTTCGAGCCTGTTATAAAAGCTACTGTCTCTTAAAAAAAAAAAAGAGTACTCAGTATATTTGTCTAAGTAGTGCATAAAAGTTTTAACCATATAGTAAATGAAACATTTTCTGGTTTCCCAAAATCTCTTCCTAAAGTTGAAACATTTTTGTGGAAAGTTAAGGAAAAGACCCAGAGCTCTGTGAAGGGCTGCCTAAGTGACTACCCACAAAAGTAGTTGGGGAGAAACACAAATTAGAATACATCCAAATGATTTGAAAGCTACTGTGGTATGTGCTGGGGCTTGAGCCTACTGTCTGGGTGTTCATTAAGTGTTCATAATATTTCTTATGTCCGGATTCCAGACCCGCAACCCAACCAAGACTCAGACCCACCATCTTATCTCATGCATATTAGTCGCTATATATTGAGTCTACTTGTAATTATCCTAGAAAGACACAAAACCTTCTAATGAAAGGTTCTATAATCCTCTATCTACTTTACTATCAGATTTTTGCTCTAAGATTTATAATGGATAGCCCACATTTTACAGCTGAAAAAGCCAAATGCCCCCTGAAAGTACTTACTGAAACTGTCCCAAATATCCATAATAGTAATAGGAAAAAATCTCAGCATGTCCTTCTCCTAACTGTTAGAGATACTCACCTCCTATTTAATTTGATAGGAGGTGTTCCTTCTACTTAAAAAATTTTTTTGTATATCTATTTAATTTTTTTCTTAAGTCTGGAAAGGAGAGCCAACCTAGGCCATAAGTATGGAAAAGATATATAGTTTCCCTCTCTCCTTTTTATAGGCGACTCCAGAAGTGAAAGTCCAAACACTTAGGCGGATGAGCTTCAAGAAACTCTTCTCAGGCCTGTGGAATGTGCACTGTGTCTTCCGTCATCCATCCCTAAGCATATGTGGTTGTCACCCTCTAGTGGATGATCTATGATAATAGTTGGCAGCCTCCTGTGGGGCACAAGAACGATGTTATCCAAGGCTCACCTATCTGTAAGACGTAAATGACAGATAACACTGCACCACAACTTTTCAGTCTTGGACACATATTTCCTAGGAAAATGGGTGTGCATGCGCTGTTTATTCAGTCTGCAGTTCCCTGCTTCTTTTGAGTCTATGTTTGTGTTTCCTACTGGTGTCTGGCATTTTCAAGAACAATACACATTTCCTTGAGGCAGACTTCTCCTACCATTGAGATAGTCCTAGGCAATTGATTCCCAGAGATTGTTTGCATCCAGACTGGTCTCGAAAGCTTTCTCTATCTGCGGGTCTACTGGGTGTACCCAACTATTTAGCTGGTAACCAGGCACTTGCTTGAGGAATGCCAGTTCTGTGTTGAACAATTGGATCTGCCTAGGAAAGTTGCAAAATATTGTTTCTATGTTTGCTGTTGTGTAAGGAGTCTAAATGTAGATTCTTAGAGACTCTGATACAATTTTTAGAGATGGAAATGATAGTGTTTGCATTACCTTAAGTCTTTAAGACTCAACATCAAGCATTAGATTGGAAAATGTAACTTTTTACAACAACCCTCTAAAATGAAGTCTGGCTTTGAATTCATTAGTATTACTAGATTTGAAATATAATCACTTGATTTTCCTCTCTCCATTTTATTAGGTAACTGAAGAACTACATCTGTAAATCTGGATGGGAACTGAATTCGTACATCATAGACAGTTTTGAGGAGGGAAGGATTGAGTTCAGGAAATACTCTGCATTCTCAAAACTCTACGTTGTTGGTGCTTACATTTGCTCTGTGAGAAGCTACTGAGAGAAACCATTTCTCTGGAAGACAAGGACAGTTTCCTGAAGATCTGTTTATTTGGCAGCAGAGGAGTTGAATATTTGAAGCCAAGGCTGACCTTGGTTCTAAATCTGTGGTTAAATGGAAATCAGAGCACTGTAGCGCTGCAGATATGCGGTGCCCCTCCCCGCTCTTATCCATTTGAAAGATGAAGAAACTGAGGTTTGGCAAGGTTGAGTGGAGTTCACATAGCTAGCTAACCACAGAGCTGGCACCAAACTGGAGCCCAGCCCTCCGACTCCTAGGCCCCTGCCTCTCAGGTGGAAGTTTCTTAGTGATTAGAGAAAATCAGTTCCCTAGCCCTGTTCAAAGGAGTTACATTCTGTTTGGTTAAAAAGCATTATTGTTGTGGTAAGAAATAAGTAACATAAAATTTACCATTTTAACTGTTTTAAGTATACAATTTTGTGGCATTAAGTACATTCACATAATTGTGCCACTGTCCCCCGTATCTATTTCCAGAACTTTAAAAAAACTTCCCAAACAAACTCTGTCTCCACTACCTAATAACTCTCATTCTCCCCTCCCGTCAGCCCTGGCAACTACTATTCTACTTTCTGCCTTTATGAATTTGACCACTGTAGGTGCCTCACATAAATGGAATCAAACACTATTTGCCCCTTTGTTACTGGCATGTTTCACTTAGCATATTTCAAGGTCAATCCATGTTGCAGCATGTCAGAATTTCCTTCATTTTAAAGGCTAAATAATATTCCTGTGTGTGTGGGTGTTTGTGTGTGTGGGTGTGTGTGAGTGTATACTACACTTTGTTTTGTTTGTCCATTCATCTGTCAATACTTGGGAAAAATAGTTTTAATGCACTATAAAATAAAATATAAATATGTAAGAAGTAAAAGCATCTCTGCAAGAGGCTTGAGACTGTTAAAAAAAAAGACTACTGGGAATTGCTGGAGTAATTAAAGAGTGATTTAATAATTTTACGCAGAACTATTTTAAAGTAAAGCTATAAGCTTGGATTTACTTATCTTTATATTCTCTACCATCTCCCATGGCTTCCCAGCATCAGCACAGGGTCACATGTGGTAGGTACTCAATAAATATATGCTATGTTTCCAAGTCATGCATAGAAAAAATCAAATGCAATCTACATTGTCATTGTTTTTCCTTTTTTATTAATTAATTTTATTTACTACACAGTGAACTGATTACTACAGTCAAGCTAATTAACATATCCATCTCTTCACTTACTGCATATGTATGTGCGGAGGGAGGAAGAGAACATTTGAAGATCTACTCCCTTTGCCAATTGCAACTATGCAATACAGTATTATCCACTATAGTCACCAGGCTGTACATTACATCTCTAGCAGTATTCATCCTGCATAACTGAAACTTTGTGTCCTTTGGGCAACGTTTCTTCCATTCCCCTCCACTTCGGCTCCCAGTAACTACCTTTCTGCTTTCTGCTTCTATGAATCTGCCTTTTCTAGATTCCACATAGCAAGTTCATGTCAGGATTTTTCTTCGTCATTCCAGAGGAAGAACATATACTTCTGTGGTTATTCCAGAGGAAGATGCAAAGGTTCCTGGCAAAAATCTTATATATAGAAAGAATGTTCTCCTGGAAGAACAACATATTAACCAAGGTTCTTAATTTCTAAAAATGGAACTAATTCTAATTCAAAAGGTCAAGCTCAAAAGGATTTCACTGAAAAAATATTTCGTCTCTCAAGGAATTGCTGGATGTCTGGAGAACCGGGCTTGAGGCTTCCAGAAACAATGTCTGAAACCATGTCCACAACTGATCCGAGGAGGAAAACACCACCAAAGGTTATACCAATGCCACGTAGTGGGGGCTCCTGTTTGTCCAACTGCCAGGACATAACTGCACCAAATAACCATCCTGCCACTTCTACCCAGGAGCCCAACTTTCCAACCCCTGGTGTCCTGGATGCCTAGAAAACCACCTCAACAGCCAAACTGATTCCACAGAGCCCCTCCCTCAAATACTAACACAAGTCACATTTAAATACAGTGAGTGATTGGTGGGGCATGGGTCACATGCCTGTGCCCAGCTCAAGGTGTCTGGGAAGAAAGTTTCCTATGTTCTCCCTAAGGGATTCGGGGCACATGAGGAGGATGATTTCCTGCATAAAGAAAGGGCATTCAAAAAGTACTACTGAAGGCAAAAGTACTATGTTTTCCCTAAGAATTATCAGGCAGAAGAGCAGATAAAATCCTAGCTGGAATAATTCGAATCGTGATTCTTTTTAAACACCTACGTAGCAAAAGCAGAATAATATGGCAAGTGTTTCAGTTCAGCCCACATTGCCACTGTAAACTTACAAAGCACCACTGGAGAGCTTCTCCCTCTAGAAACAGATTCAGACTTGATAAGGAAAACCAGAGCTCAATTAGCAATAATTGATAGCAGCTGAAATGTTCAAGGAAGGCTCTGTACCTTGTACTTAGACGTTTGAATTATTGTTTTTGCATCAATTCATGTGCTTTTCTTCTACATTTTAATAGTGAAAGTTAAATATTGTACATTGCAATTTTTAAAGTATATATATATTGGCAAAGCAGAAGATACAGGTTATGTGTTAAAACCTTTATTTTCTGTTTTCACATTTGATTAACTGACATGTATATACTCAGCTTAACATCACTAGGCAAAACAGATATATTCCCAGAAAGAAATCTCTACAGAGCTAGAGTTGCTGGCTTATTGGAGATGGCCAGGAGGAAGGCAGTCACATGCATCACCTTAGAACAAAGCCTGGAGTGAGATATCAAAGTCAGAAGAAACTAGCTTCATCTGAAAATGGGTTTTCTCCCAGAATGACCTCAAATGGGCCAGTTTCTCAATTTCACAGGTTGTCATGATTACAAAGAAAAGAAAAGGAAAGGAAAAGAACCAAATTTTACGAAAACCTATTTCGAAGGACTATCAGGAAATTCCATTTGTGATAGTTAAAGTCAACAGCTTATCCCAGATCAAGCAAGCCTGCCTGTTGAATAAAGTGTACAATAACTAACATTTTTCCCCTTGTAGTAGACTTAGTTTCTTCAACTACATATGATCTGTGTTTAAAAAGAGGATTCATTAAAAACACTAAAGTTGATGGAGAAAAAAGTTTAGTCTATATAGCAAACATTCCTTGTATAGTATTTCATAAAATTAGCAGGTTTGGTAAAAGCACTATATACATTTTTCTTAAGATCAATATGTCTAACTTATTAGATCTATAATAAATGCACTGCAAAAAAAAATTGAGAGAGAGAGAGAGAAAAGAATGGGAAGTCTTATTGGTTCATCCAAAGTAGAAAATAAAAATGATAGCCTGGAATACAATAATGTTGAGCCTGAAGTTAATCTTCCAGACAATCTAATCTAGGCTTGACAAATACATGGAGTCAGGATAGGCACTTTCCTAGTTCCAGTTTAAGGCAGACATAACTAATCAATCTCCAGACATAACTAATCAAACTCAGCAATTTCTAATTGAACCCAGACATACACAGTCTCATCATTCTTCTTAAAACAGAGCTCTGGATTGCCTCTACCGTTCACTGAAGTGGTGTATGTAAAGAAACTATTTGCCATAGCTGGTATTCTCACTCCTTTAATTTACATGCATGTGGAGGATGAAAAGCGTGCAGTGACCTACTTGACCACTGTCACCCAGCTAGTAAATGAAAGCATTAGCATTATAACCCTGATTATCTTTGCATGACCCCAATCAAACTCGTAACGTTATGGCATGTGTGACATGCAGCTGATTGCAGTTGAGTACCTGAATTTCCAAGTTTAGTAATTATGATGTTCCTGGGAAGAGTTTCTATTACCAACTTCATAATTTCCATTGAGAAAGAAGTGAAATAAGGAAAACATTCTTATGGCTTACGATTATGTATAAGTTCATTTATTGTTCATAAAAGGGATTCTCTTTATTCATAATTTAAAGGAGAATGTTAAAACATTTACTGCATACAAAATTATTATTAGGCTATGGCTGCCATTTAAATGCAATGCCCTTAGATACAGAGATTGAGGCAAAAGACTTTTTGCATCAGATCTTCTTTGTTACAACAAAAATTCACAGTATACCACAGCTGCAGTTTATAACTATTTACCTTCATATAAAAGTGATGATGACAATAAGAGTCTTTTGGATTTAATAATGTCTTACTCCACCTATTAAGACAGCATAATTATCTAGTTTTCAGTTTAATATAATATCCATGGATATTATAGTGATGGATATATATCCATCACTCTGTTCAACTCATGAGTAAAAACAAAACACAAAAATTAGGTGCCTGGTAGTAAAAGTCTCCAAAAGGAAGAAAAAAATAGCAACCACTCTTGGTTGATAGTCATTTATTTACCTTATATTATTAAAAACTAACACATGTTGTTTGTAGACTTTTTTCTTTCAAATATAAATTTACTGCTTTTTCTTTAAAACAATTTTTGTCACTATAATTCACATACATTATTTAAAAATCAGATTGTGCTAAGAAACTTTTATAAAACTTTTAGTAAAAAAACTTTTAATAAAAAAAGCTACTCCATTCTCCCTCTCTCTTACACACACATGCACATGCACACGCACATGCACGCACCCATACCCACACACACACACACACACACACACACACAGTTTTTCTCTCTTTCTTTCTCTCTCTCTCTCTCCCCTCCCTTCCTCCCTCTAAAACCCTGAAGGCAACCACTTTCAACTTTTTTAGCTGTTTCTTTTGGCATTTACTTCTGTATTTCTAATGAATATACTTATATTTATTGATTTATCCATTTAGACAATATCTGTTATGGTGAACGTTTCAGCTCTTCTACCTACCCCTTTTCCTTTCCTTTCTACTACATCAATTTTTTGTTCACTTCCTAATCAGTGTTCATCATTATGGCTATGAAAATATTGTTTACTATATTGCTGGGCTTTCCAGCAAAGTCGTGTTTTATGATTTAATTTTTTTCTTGCAAAGCTTTTTATTTTTCTTGGAGTTAATAGTTGCTTCATATGCTCATTCACTTAGGGGTTTGTTTTTTCTGACACTCCTGCCAAATCTTTCCACACACCCCAACAGTTTTGTAAAGTGCCTCTCAATACAGTTTTCCACAGAGTCAAATCTAGAAATCGCTCTGTCAGTTTCATTTTGTTTTTCTGGAGTTATCCCTCATCCACCTGCTTCAGTTTGCCTGGCCGCTCACTAGGTGTCCTGCACAGCTATAGTCCTGGTATTTTCCTTTGCACCTCCATGGTATTAGATTCCTTCTTTCCAGGATTCCACATCTTCTCTTTTCTTGGCATACTCCTTTATATTGGTGTTGCATCTTTCAAGAGCTTTCTGAGAAGAAAATGCATGAGACGTTAACTTTTTCTGAGACCTTCAATATCTGAAAATACCTTTATTCAACCCTCATAGTAGATCAATAGTTTCATTGGGGATCAAATTTAAGTTAAAATATTATTTTTATTGAGAACGTGAAGTCATTGCTCATTGTCTTCCAACTTTCAGTGGTGCAAATGGAAAGGTCACTGCCATTCTTATTCCTGATCCTTTGCAAATGGCACTTTACTCTATCTTTGGAAATTTTTAGAATATTATTTTATCATGTGCAAGTTTCAGAATGATGTGCCATAGCATGAATCTTCTCTTAATTAACTGTTTGACACTTGGAAAACTCCTGTTGCTCAGTTATTTTAAAAAAAAAGTGTATAGAGTTAATTTACACCTATTTTCTTTGTTTCTTTCCATAATGCTTATTAGTAAGGTATTGGATTTATTCTTTAATTTTCTCATCTTTTCCTTTTATTTTTCATCTCTGTGTTTTGATTCTACTTTCTGGAAGAGTTCCTTCACTTTGTCTCTAGACCTTTTAATGGAATATTTCATTTCTGCTGTCATATTTTTAATTGACAAGAACTCTTGTTCTTTTTGTATCTTCTTCATCTGTTTCATGGATACCATGTCTCTGAGGGTACTAATTATAGTTTGCTTTTAAGAAGTTTTCTTTTCCTCCTGCAATGTCTGTATCCTCCAAGCTCCTTTGCTTTCCTGTGTATTTTGGACACCGTCTTTCCTGGTGCAGGCTTCCCTCAATGCCATTTTTGCTCTCTGTCTGATTCTATGTAAGAATGAGGCACTGAATACCTGACTGAGACTTCCGTGGGAGGGAGTGCCTCGCTGTGGAACGACTAGGTGTCACTGCATCATGTTCAGCTACTCCCATGCAACTGTATCTTCACGTCCCTCCTCTAAGTGGTTCAGGGTACCCAAAGAAGGCTATTCCAGTGTCTTAGCTGTGGATGAAGACCTGGCAATATTCTGAGATGATGAGAAAGAGGACTGGGGTGGAGGTACTCTTCATTCTTGGCTTTCCTTTCACTCAGCCCATCTCTATCTGCTTTGTGCCAATTGACCATACTTTCAGATTTTGGATTCAATCTCTTCAGGGCCTAAATCTGCTGTTGAGGGTAGGGTGGGTGCATTCAGCTGACTGCATTAATTGATGGAAAGAATTCTGAGGTCTGTAGTTCTATATGATCTTTTAAGGGACCCCCCATTTTTAGCATCCATCCCTCCAACTTTTGCCATAACCTGGTGCCCTATTCCCCAGACTTTCCCTAGGTTCTGTGGAGTGAATCGCCTCATCTGCTAAGTGTAACCCTCTGCAGACCCTTTGTGCTCCTGTCTCTCTTTCTTCTTTGTTCTACGGCTCAGGACTACAGAGGTTTTGGGTACCATTAGAAATGGAGTATATACGTGTTTCATGCTGTGGTTGCTGTTTGTTGATGACTTTTGCATAAGGGATGAAAAAGTTGTACTTTGGCCATCTTGAAAGAGGAAGTCTTGAACACTTGGTGTTGGCTAGAGGGATATTCAGTGGCAAGTTGGTGAGCATCCTGAATCAGTTTGCTGGAACTGCCTCAACAAAGTACCACAAACTGTGTGTCCCAAACAGAAATATAATGGTTCATGGGTCTGGAGGACAGAAGTCTGAAACCAAGGTATCGGCAGGCTACTTCCTTCTGAGAGCAGCGAGGGAGGATCTGTTCCCTGACTCTCTCCTGGCTTCTGGTGGCTTGCTGGCTATCTTTGGTGTTTCTTGGCTTCTGCTGCATCACCCTGATCTCTGCCTTCATCTTCACATAGCCTTCTTCCTGTGTGCATGTCTAAGTTTCCCTTTTTGATAAGGACACCAGTCACATCGGATCAGGGGTCCAACCTACTTCAGTATGTCCTCGTCTTAACTGATTACATCTGCAACAGCCCTATTTCCAAATTAGTTCACATTCGGAGGTCCTGGTGGTTACAACTTCAACATATGAATTTTTGGATGATACAATCCAAACCATAACACACCCCATATTTGACATCTTCTGATGAAGGTGACCCAGCATCCCACTCTGTTGGAAACAGTTTGGGTTTTTACACATCAACTTATGCTTAATTCTTATTAGCGCTTTCTAGTCTCAATAATGTCCAAGTTCAGACAATAAATTATGGAGTCACACTACATATGATCCTTTCCACTTGCATGAAACTATCAAAGAATTTTACTGACATTCCTAGATTGTGGACACAAATCTGGAAAATAGTATTTTTATGTTTTCTTGTTTTTATTTTACGAAGAAATATATGTATGTAGATGTACGTATACATGATTTTTATAAAATCTTATGGGAAATATAACTATATTTTTATATGTATGTATGTACATATGTATGTATATATATGTAACAAGCCATATATATGGTTTTAAAACACACTAAAAACTTATGATGATAGAATAGCATGGTATATAAGCAGAATTTTCAGTCTTTAAACATTTTTTTCTTTAATACAATGAAAGAAAGAAGAAACAAAACAGAGTTTCATATTGTCAACAATAAACAAACTTCCATCAGCTCAAGAAAATTAGAAATTCAGATCTCCCAGCGTTCACAGAGGCTCTGAATTTGGCCAAATCCATGGCTTTGAACCCATATTTGTTATGGGATTGAAGACAGCTCAGTTCTTTCCATGGCAACAAACTGTGCTGTCATAAATACTGCAGAATGGTCTCTAAATGATCTAGCAGTCTCGGACTATGAGGGAGATAAGATCTTATTAAAAATACCAAAGTTGGAGCTTACATACAGGAATATGGAGATGTACTGACCAGAGGATTTGCATTATATGTAAACAGTACTTTCTCATTTGGCCTAATAAAGAAAAGGCCCTGTTTGATGAAAACAAATATGGGCTAATGCTTATCTTCCTTAAATAGCTGTTACGTAAATTACCTACCAACAGAAAAGGTCGTAAGGAGAGAGAAAAGCGAATATAGGCAGCCTCCACAGAAATGGGGTTTGTGCCTTTGTCCAAAATTATCACCCCACTACTAAAGGCATTTCTTGGTAAGAACTATTTTCCTCTCAAAAAGATAAAACTTACAATCTTTTCTAATTGTAAAATGCATTCTCATTTTATAAACTTTAGAAATACATAAAACATTGAAAATGAAAATAATCTGTAATTCTGCCACCTTAAGAATTTTTAGACTGGAATCATGCTGAACATAGAATTTTATATCTTCTTTTTTTCACATAGCATTACATCATGCATGAGTTTCATCCCATGCTATTAAAAGTGCTTCACAAGCATGACATTTAATAAATGCCTAGTTGTCTCTCATAGGGACAAACCATAGTTTAACCATTTCCACATTGCAGTGGATGTTTTTAATGAGCCTAATTTTTCAACATTATTAGTATTGTAGTAATGAGCATCTTACAAATAAACCTTTATTTATATTTCTTATTAGTTTATTAAAATACATTGCTAGAAATGGAATTATTAGGGCAAAAGTTCTGAACACTTTTAAGATTCTCCCACTTTAAACAGCTTTTTCAGAATTTTTCTCTATTCTTACTTGTCTAGACTCCCAGATGCACTTCATTTAAAATTTTATCATTCTAGAAAACAATTCTTTAGAATTTTTATTGGGATTACATTAAACCATAAATTTAAATGGAAAAAAATTGACAATTTTATAATTTTTAGGAACTTCATATGTATATCCATTTGTCCAAGGATTCTTTAATATCTCTCAATAAACTTTTATGGTTTTTTCATATTGTTCCTGCACATTCCTTGTATTTTAAATTTTTTGTTGCGATTGTAAATACAATCATCCTGTCATTGTATTGTTTAATCAGAGATTGCTGGGATAGAAAAAGAAGATTGTTAATTTTAGAAATATTTATCTTCTAATCAGCCAATTTGTTAAACTATCCTATTATTTACAACAAGCTTATAGTTGGTGAGGAGTGTGTGTGTGTTTGAGGAGAGTATATAATCATACCAGCTAAAAATATTGTATTTTGCCTTTTTCTTTCCAGTAATAAAACCCCCTTTCTTGGGTTCTTGTCTCTTCTTTTTGAAAGCCACAGCTTTCAAAAAGTTAACTAATGGCAGGGTGTGGTGCTTCATGTCTGTAATCCCAGCACTTTGGGAGGCAGAGGCAGGAGGATGGCATGATCTCAAGAGTTTGAGACCTTGTCTCTTAAAAAAAAAATTCGAGAAAAATTAGTTGAGTGTGGTGGCATGCCTGTAGCCGTAGCTATCTGGGGGGCTAAGGTGGGAGAATTGCTTGAGCTCAGGAGGTGGAGGCTGCAGTGAGCCCTGAAGGTGCCACTGCACTCAGCCTGAACAATAGAGTGAGATCTTGTCTCCAAAAACATAATTCTAACAAAAAAATAACAAAAAGTTACCCTGTAAAGATCATAGATGGTGTTTTTGACTTGTTACCAAGAAGAGTAAGAATAACCTCTTACATATTATACCAGTAATTATAATGTTGGTTACTAAGTTTAATTTTGGAATGGACATATATAAATACATATGCCTCAGGAGGTTACATAGATAACAGGAATAAATGGAGCAGGCCAGCTATAAGACAATACAGCTTGGTGGAGACTGTGACAAACTGGACAGCACTCCTTCTAATGTGAGCTGCATGGCAGATACTCAGCTTAAGCCTATTATAGCATATGAAATGTGAGCTTCATGTTAACATCCTAACCCTAATCTTTTTTTGCATATAAGAGACAATATCTGATTTTATATGAAATCTCCCAATTATTGACTTAGCAATCCCATTACTGGGTATATACCCAAAGGATTATGAATCATTCTATTATAAAGACACATGCACACGTATGTTTATTGTGGCACTGTTCACAATAGCAAAGACTTGGAACCAATCCAAATGCCCATCAATGATAGACTGAATAAAGAAAATGTGGCACATTTGCACCATGGAATACTATGCAGCCATAAAAGAGGATGAGTTCATGTGCCTTGCAGGGACATGGATGAAGCTGGAAACCATCATTCTCAGCCAACTGACACAAGAACAGAAAACCAAACACCACATGTTCTCACTCATAAGTGGGTGTTGAACGATGAGAACACATGGATACGTAGGGGAACATCGCACACTGGGGCCTGTAGGGGAGTGGGGGTCTAGGAGAGGGATAGCATTAGGAGAAATACCTAATGTAGATGATGGGGTGATGGATGCAGCAAACCACCATGGCACGTGTATCCCTATGTAACAAACCTGTATGTTCTGCACATGTACCCCAGAACTTAAAGTATAATAATAATTAAAAAGAAATCTCCCAATTATTAAAGTGTCTATAACAAATCATTTTCCCAACACTGTACAGGCCAAAACAAAAAATTTTAAAACAGTGGTCCTTATTCAGTTCATTTGCAAACACAGGTTTCAGATAAATATTCCTGACCATAAGGAAGAATCAGTTTATCCAAGTCTCCAAAGAGTTTTGCTTTTTTGAAGTACATGTTGTAGGTTATCACATCTTTTAAAATTTTTCTTTCACTCATTGAATAGACTTTCTAATATTAAAAATGCATTTCAATGATATGATGAACAATAACCTAGAGTTTACTTTTGTTCACTAAAATTTTATTTCAGATTTTTAATTTATTCAAATTTTTAATATTTGGTTTTGAGATGTAAGTGTCACAAGATTAATTGTGGATCTTTTCTATTCTGAATAATATTCTGAAGTAGAGTGGCACAGAAATTATCTGTTTCTTGAAAGTTTGAAGAAACTTCACCTGGAAAATTATCTGGCATAAGGACTTTTGAATTATTCTGATTTTTTTCCAAGGTTATCTTTCCAATTTAACATCAAAGATTTTTACATAATATTCTCATAATTTTATGACCTCCTCTGTATCTGCTGTTACATATTCTTTCTTAATTCTAATGCCTTTTTTATGATGGTTAAATCAATTTGTCAGGTTGTTTTGATTGTTTTTTCATCGTACTACTTTCTTCACAGAACCATCTTCTGTATTTATCCTATGAGGTTTTTAAAACTTGTTTTTAAACTCAGTAATTCCTGATTTTAGCACTGTTACTGCATACTTCCTTCTCTCCCAGTGTTTTGTTGTTATCTATCTAACTTCTTGAATTAAATGATTAGCTCATTTATTTTCATTAATAATAACAGCACTTAAGGCTATGAGTGGTTTTTTTTCTCCAGTAGAACAGTGGCTTGATCCTGAAGATTTGATATATAGTACTGTTATTTTTTCTTAATATTCTAGTCTGTTATTGTGAACTTGACGTTTTCACTGACACATCATATGTTTACAAATTTTGAAAAGTATTTACAAGGATTAGAAGAATTACTACTTTGTTAATTTTTCAATTTGTTATATTACGGTCATAGAATATGACCAGTTCAATTTTGTGTTATAGAAATTGTTGAGATTTTCTTTGTGATTGAGTATATAATAAATTTAATAAGTGTTTCATGGTAACTTAAAAAAGTACTTTACCTGAACAATATAAAATTGAATATAGATCTAATCCAACTTTGTACTATGATTCAAACTTCTTGTCTTTATGTTTTCTATATGACCTTATAAAGATAGAAATCTACCATGACAATTGTGTTTGTTTCTCTTCTGCCAAGAGCTTTTGTATATGTATAGATAAAACTCACTTGAAAGATAATGATTACTATACTTCATTGTTGAATTTTTATTAATTAATAATTCTTCTTTCACTTAATCCTCTTGGTTTTCCTAAAATTAATATTGTCATCCTGTTGCTTTTCTAGAAAATATTGATCTGTTGTATTTTGAGTAAAAAACTAAAAACATTCCTAAAATATTCTGATTTATGAAAAACTCATAAGCAGTTTACAGCTGTAATTTTTAGGATTATTTGAACTTCATTTGTTTAAATTACAAACATATACATTTTTTTTACATGAACCTGATTCATATTTAGGTTAAATGGAGACTATTTTTAAGCAACTTTTAAAAGAAGGGCAAAGGGCTGGTACAGTTCTTGAATTATTAAATATCAATGTTCCCCTCCCTATGTCCATGTGTTTTCATTGTTCAACTCCCACTCATGAGTGAGAACATGTGGTGTTTGGTTTTCTGTTCCTGTGTTGGCTTACTGAGTATGATGGTTTCCAGTTTCATCCATGTCCCTGCAAAGGACATGAACTCATCCTTTTAAATAACTGCATAGTATTCCATGGTGCAAATGTACCACATTTTCTTTTTTTTTTTTTTATTTTTCTTTATTTTTTTATTTTTTGAAAGAAAGGAAAAGAGAGGAAAGAAAGTGAGAGTGAAAGAAAGAAAAAAAAAGAATGTACGAGAGAAAGAAAGAGGAAGAAAAAGAGGGGGAGAGAACAGGATTCTTGTTCTACTGCCCAGGCTAGAATGCAGTCTAAAAATGGGTATTAAAAACCTCTATT
>CAUYLG010074223.1:0-48268 GCA_963573385.1 Cacajao melanocephalus
TGGTGGTGATGAAATCTCTCAGCAATTGCATTGTCCATAGATGATTTTCCTTCTCCTTTGCTTGTGAAGCCTAGTTTGGCTGCATATGAAATTCTGGGTTGAAAGTTCTTTTAAGGATGTTCAATATTGGCCCCCACTCTCTTCTGGCTTGTAGGGTTTCTGCGGAAGGATCCTCTGTGAGTCTGATGGGCTTCCCTTTGTGGGCAACCCGACCTTTCTCTCTAGCTGCGCTTAGCATTTTTTCCTTCATTTCAACCCTGGTGAATCTGATTATCATGTGCCTTGGGGCTGTTCTTCTTGAAAAATATCTTTGTGGTGTTCTCTGTCCTGGATTTGAATGTTGGCCTGCCTTGCTAGGTTGGGGAAGTTCTCCTGGATAATATCCTGAACAATGTTTTCCAGCTTGAATTTATTCTCTCCGTCACATTCAGTTACACCAATCAAACATAGATTAGGTCTTTTCACATAATTCCATATTTCTTGGAGGCTTTGTTCATTTCTTTTCAGTCTTTTTTGTCTTATCTTGCCTTCTTGTTTTATTTTATTGAGTTGCTCTTCAATCTCTGATAAAATGCTTGATAGATTCAGCTATTGAAACTTGTGTATGCTTTGCAAAGTTCATGTGCTATGTTATTCAGCTCCATCAAGTCATTTATGTTCTTCTCTAAGCTGGTTATTCTAGTTAGCATTTCGGCTAACGTTTTTTCAAGATTCTTAGTTCCCTTTCATTGGGTTAGAACATGTTCCTTGAGCTCAAAGAAGTTTGTTATTACCCACCTTCTGAAGCCTGCTTCTGTCAATTCATCAAACTCATTATCCATCCAGTTTTGTTCTGTTGCTGGTGAGGAGTTGTGATCCCTTGGAGGAGGAGAGGTATTCTGGTTTCTGGTGATTTCATTCTTTTTTCGCTAGTTTCTTCCCATTCGTGGATTTACCTACCTTTGGTCTTTGAAGTTGGTGACTTTCGGATGGTGTCTCTGAGTGGACATCCTTTCTGTTGATTTGGAAGCTATTTCATTCTGCTTTTTGTTTTCCTTCTAACAGGCCTCTCTGCTGCAGGACTGCTGGAGGTCCACTCCAGAGCCTGCTTGCCTGGGAATCACTCATGGAGGCTGCAGAACAGTAAGGGTTGCTGCCTGTTCCTTTTTCTGGTGTCTTTGTCCCAGAAGGATACCTGCCAGATGTCAGGCAGAGCTTTCCTTTATGTGGTGCCTTTGGATATATGGAGGTCAGGGATCTGCTTGAGGAGGCAGTCTTTTCCTTACCAGAGCTCAGGTGCTGTGCTGAGAGCTCTGTTGCTCCCTTCAGAGCTGCTAGTCAGAGATGTTGAAGTCTGCTGCAGTGGAACTCACAACTGCCTTTTTTCCCAGGTGCTCTGTCCTGGGAAGGTGGGGCTTTATTTATAAATCCCTGACATGCTGCTACCTTTTTTCAGAGAAGCCCTGCCCAGCATGGAGGGAGTCTAGTCACAGTCTGCCTGCAGAGGCGTTGCTGAGCTACTGTGGGTTCTGTCCAGCTACTGTGTAAATGTCTTTGCGATTTTGTTTACACAGGTAAGGTTAGAACTGCCTCAGTAATTGTGGACTGCCTTAGTAATGGCAAACTGCCTTGGTAACGGCAGATGCCCTTTGCCCCATGGAGCTCGACCATCCCTGGTCTAGCTCAAACTGCTGTGCTGGCTGTGAAACTCTCAAGCCAGTGTGTTTCAGATTGCTGGTCTTTGTGGGGGTGGGACCCAATGAGCCAGATCACCTGGCTCCCTGCCTTCAGCCCCCTCTTTTTCAGGGAAACATGCAGCTCTGTCTCACAGGCATTCCAGGTGCCAGTTAAAACCACCGCCCAGATTTGTGCAGGTTTTTGTGCTGGAAACTGGCATTGCTTGTTGGCTGGCTGCAGTCTCCTGGTCTGTGGGCCATCAAGATCACAGGAGAAGCTCAGTATCTGAACCAGAGTGCCAGAGTGGCTGGAAAAGCCCCCATGGCTTCTATTGGGTCAGGGGGGTGGATCCTCCAGTCTGATGCACTTCCCACGTGAGGCAATGCCCCACCCTGCCTCACCCTGCATCGACTCACCCTCTTTGGGCTACACCCACTGTCCAACCAGTCCCATTGAGATGCACCTGGTACCTCCGTTGGAAATGAGGCGATCACTTGCTCTGTGTGTCACACTCACTGGGAACTGTGCTTTGGAGCTGTTTCTATTCCACCTTCTTGGTAGAGCTCGGGGCCACCCATTATTCTTTAAAGAATAATTTCTCTTAGTGTGTGTGTGTGTGTTTTTTTTTTTTTTTTTACTCCTTATAAGTCTGTAGGTCAGATATTTGCCAGAAAGTATGAAACAGTCAGTGTTGTCTTTCATTTCACTGGGATGTGATGAGCTTTCTCAGTTTCATACAGAAGTGTTTTACTTGAATAAATATCACTGTATTATAGCTCTGTTACTTCGAATGTAATAATGCATTCTTAAACAGCCAATCTTCGTTACTCATGCGCTGTATCTTTGTGAATTTGCTTACTTGATAAAATTTACCTGTAAACCCCAAATAATAATTGCAATGCTTTCACAGTATTTGTGGACATGCACATGTGCTCACCAGTGAAACCTTTCAGTCCCCCAGTGCATGCATTCTCAGCTGAGGTGAACAAGGTGACACTCTGTCTTCTTATTTCAGTTCTATACTGAAAACAAGAGTCTTGATCATGTATATTTAGTGCCACATTTTCCTTTGCATCTTTATGCTTTTCCTTGGTAATTTCTCCTTTTAAAATGGTCTCCAAATGTTGTACTGAAGTATGTCTCGTGTTCTTAAGTGCAGGCAGTCTGCAAGATGATTAATGGAGGAATCGTGTATCTTAGATAAGTTTTTTTATTTTTCCAGACATGAGTTGTAGTGCTTTTGGCTGTGAGCTCAATGTTAATGAAAAATATATAGTGAATAAAGTGTCTTTAAACAAAAACACATATAAAACAAAGTTATGTACTGTGAAGATGTTGTGACCAGAGGTTCATAGGGCCGAAACCTAATCATTATTTTCCTTAGGGGGTACTGATTTGTTATTCAGTGGTTCATAGCCACTTCACAGAATTTAACTACCACGAATAATAAGAATCGACTGTATGTACTTAAGGGCATTGGTATGTGGGATCACTGAGCATTCCTCTGTTTCTACCATCTTCTCATGTTTTTTAACCTTTTGATCTCTCAGCTTTTTTTTGAGAGTGTTGCAAATTTGATGCTGCATCAGTGATTTATTAATTATGAGATAGAATCTGACCCTGTCACCCAGGCTGGAGTGCAATGGTGAAATCTCGGCACACTGCAACCTCCACCTCCCAGGTTCAAGCAGTTCTCCTGCCTCAGCCTCCCGAGTAGCTGGGATTGCTGGCACATGCCAGCACACCCAGCTAATTTTTTTGTATCTTTCATAGAGACAGAGTTTCACCATGTTGGCCAGGCTGGTCTCAAACTCCTGACCTCATGATCGGCCTGTCTTGACCTCCCAAAGGGCTGGGATTACAGGCATGCCACCGTGACCAGCCCACAGCAGTGACTTCTTATATCTCCAACGAGAATGATCAGCCTTTCATTGTATTGTTGTTCATGTGAGTTTCATCTGTCCACATATCTTTGAGTATGAGTGTAAAGAACCAGGACAAGTCTTACCAGGCTTACTAAAGAAACACCATTATGAACTGAATGTTTGTAGATTATTCTGATTTTCATTTTAATTCTTCGATGCATCACAAGGCTCAGTATGCCAGAATGAGATGCAGAAATGAAAATATTCCCTTCATTCAATTTCTCCAATATAAACAGTTCTACCCAAGAGTATTTCAATAAGTAAGATAAAGTATAATTTTTCTCCTAAAATAGTTATTTACATATACTCCATCATGGCCCCACTTTTAGAAAGTAAAGGTTAATTAGTACCCTTAAAATTAATTGATCCACAGCAACATTACTCTTTGAGTATGGAGTAATGTTGGGGTAAGGGGTCAGGGAAGGCATCTGTGATTTTCTTTTACCAAAAGAAACTCACCTTTATTGATTAGTAATAGGCATTTAAAATATGTTATCTTAATGATTACAAACCCCAAATGGCATAAGCGTTTAGATAGTCAGTGTAAGAGCTGATCTTTGGAGGCAATAAAAGCTTACATTTGGATCTGGACTCTGGTACTCATAAAAATAATAATTGTGTCTAGCTTGTAAGGTTATTGTGATCATTAAATAAATTAATCCTTGTAAAACTTCTAAAGGAGCTTCTGACACATAGGAAAAATATGTGTTATTTTCATAACTATAACTTTGATTCAGGTGAGGAAAATAAAGGCCAGAAACATCAAGTGACTCATTCAAGGTCATACAGCAAGTAAATGGAAACACTAAGACAGACTAAATTTGTCTGTTTTTAGATTTTTCATTCCTCCTGTGCCATTTACTATTTCTCAAGATAGTAAATTTTATAAATCTATATTTGTATTAAACTGCATATGCTACAGTAAATACTACAAATCTGTATTTGTATTATAACTGCATATGCTGCAAGAAGGCAAGGATCAATGTCTTCAAAGTGATTACTTCTCAATAATGATAAAAATAATAAATGATCATGCATTTAAAAGGATTACTGGTCTTATATAAATGTTTACACGCTTGATCTGAAATGATGGGCTTCTGCTAATTTCCTCCTTCATTTTTGTGCCTTTCACCTGTTTACCCTGCTATGTAGCATGGATCTTCTATTAGTGCTGGTAGTTGAGGTCTCTTTGACCTTTTCAGCTTGAGGATTGGACTGAGGCATAGTCTCAGGAGTTGCAGCTTGCTGTGCCATGACCCTGTGCTTCTTGGTGTGAGTAATTAATGAAACCCATTTGGAAACCAGCTGTTCCCCAAACACAGAAACTTCTTGTATGTCCCACCTTATAGATACTGCAAAAGAAATCTAATTGTTGTGGAGGTATTAGAAAATGCTTCTCAAAACCTAAATGCCATCTTCGTGGCTAATGTAGCCTTTCTCCCAACCTTCTGACTTAATGAGGGTGGGTATAGAGTAGCCAAAAGTCTACAGACTATGAATACCATAATTATGACTACTTAATATATGTGAGACCCAAAGCAAATTACTTAGTCTTTGATTAGCAAGTTTGTCATCTTTAAAATACTATAACGATGACTATGATTTAGAACAGTTGCACAGACTTAGTGGGATAATACATGAAAGCACTCGCCTGTGGATTTGTATGTTAAAGGTACTCTTCTATGTATCCTCTCATGATTCTCACAGTCACATGTGTGTGCAGAGCATGTTTTCAAGATCTGCTGCTTCTCAGAAAGTCTGATGAAACTGTAGCCTTTTTCATGATTTAAAAGAAACCAGCATGCAGGAAAGAACAGAAGGTATCACTTCAGACTAAAAGATCCTTAGGTAAAATGATGAGCTGAGAAATTTTTCCTGAATGCACCAATTGATTGCTGACTCTGATTTCCAAATTTAGGGAAGTTCTTCTTGTTTTGGGTGCATAATTATAGTGGACAATGTATGCAGATATACTGTTTCTACTATCATGTAAGTTTCACACTACTTGGACAGTATGTACATAAAAGATAACACATCAGTAATCAATGTAGTCACCTTAATGGCAAAAAGAAAGGGTTTTTTTTTTTTTTTTTTAGCATCATGTAAACACAATGTTAAAAATTTGGGAAACAATATTATTCCAATATTATTTCCCAGAGAATAATATTATTGGGGAAACAATAATTCTTTGGCAGAATTAGAGGTTGAGCACCTCTAATCTGAAATTTCAAAATTTGAAATGCTCCAATATCTGCAACTTCGTGAGCACTGACATTATGTCACAAATGGCAAATTTCACACCTGACCTTATGTGATGGTTTGTAGTAAAAACACAGGTGCACATCACACAGTTGATTCAGTATTCTCAAGCGAACAAAGACCCTCTCAGTCCCCTTCAGCTATGACACAACTTTGCTGTGCAAACACAGGTTCCCCATGCAAGCATGCCCTAGAAGTGTAATAATGGCACGTGCGCAGGCTGGAAATGCCAATGGTAGGTTCACCACAATGCTCCACGTGGGGCCAAGACCTATGCACGTTACTCATTGTGGGTTTTTTTTTTTTTTCTTGCTTATTCTCAGTGGTGTAAAAACATTGTTGAAAATGTCTACAAATATCCCTATGGGTAATGATAAGCAAAGAGGAAGCATTTATGATAATATATAGCATAGAAGGTCAAGTTGTAGGAGAAAGTAGACAGTGGTGTAAGTTTGAAATACCACATAAGAGAGTATGGTGTTGGAATGACCACTCTGTATGACTTGAAGGAACAGAAGTACACACTTTTGAAGTTTTATGCTGAAACAGATAGAAATCAATGAAAAACAGAAAAACGCTGCATAAAGCTAAAAACAAAAATCTCCATTGTGTGTTGAAAGAGTAGATCTGTCATCACTGCAGTGAATACACGCCACTTAATTGTATACTGATCATGAAACAAGCAAAGATCTGTAACAATGAACTGAAGATTGAAGACAACTATGACCATTCAGCAAACTGATTGCAGAAATTTAAGAAAAGACATGAGATTGAATTTTTTAAGACTTGTGGTGATAAAGCATCTACTAATTATAAAACAGTGGAGAAATTCATTGATGAGTTTGCCACTGATGAAAACATGATGCCAGAATAAGTTTGTAATGCAGTGAAGCATCACTGTTTTGGTGTTACTGCCACAGAGAGCCACTGACTATGAAGAGACAGCCCCTTCAGGAATTAAGGATGCCAAGGACATGCTTAATGCTGAGACGTGCTAATGTAGCAGGCGTGCCTAAGTGTAAATTGTTGTGATAGGCAAAAGCTTGCATCCTTCGTGTTTTCATGGAGTGAATTTCTACCAGTCCATTATCATGTTGACAAAAGGACAGGGATCACCAAGGACATCTTTTTCTTTTTCTTTGAGACAGAGTTTCACTATGCCACCTAGGCTGGAGTGAAGTGGTGTGATTTCAGTTCACTGGAGCTGCAAACTCCAAGGGTCAGCCTCCTGAATAGCTGACACTACACACACATGCCGCTATGCCTGAATAATTTTATTTTTTGTAGAGATGGGGCCTCACTGTGTTGTGCAGGTTGGTCTTGAACCCCTGTACTCAGGTGATCCTACCACCTTGGCCTCCCAAAGTGCTGGAATTACAGATATGAGCCACCAAACTTGGCCAGACATCTTTTCTGATTAATTTCACAAATACTATGTACTAGCAGCTTGTGCTCACTGCTGGGAAGCTGGACTGGATAATGACTGCAGTATTTTGTTGTTACTTGACAACTGTTCTCATCCTCTAGCTGATACTCTCATCAAAAATAATACTTATGCCATGTACTTTTCCCCAAATGTGACTTCATTAATTCAGCCATGTGACCAGCGTATTCTGAGATCAATGAAGAATAAATGTGGAAAACACTTTCTTGAACAGCATGCTAACAACAGGGAACAGAGGCACGAGTGTGGAATTTTTTCAAACAGCTTAGCGTGAAGGATGCCATATATGCTGTTGCAACACTTAGAGCATGATGATGGAAGACAGAGTTGAATGTGCCTTGTACAGCCTCTGGTCTGAGACTATATTCAGTCATGATGATGAACAATGTGGCTTAGAAGGATTTTGCATTTCAAGTAAGAAAAAAATGATGTCTTACCTTCTTATATGAGCAAACATTATACCTTCAGAGTCCATCAGTCATCTGGAAGAAGTAGATACCAAAGAAGTTTCTAACATTGACAAGGAGACTCCAGTTGTTCATTCATTGATTGATTGTAAAATAGCTGAAATGGTTCTGAATCAAGGTGATTGTGATAATAGTGATGATGAAGATGGCATTGTTAACAGTGCAGAAAATGTGCCTGTAGTCAGTGTAGCAAAAAAGTGTCGTGGGCTTAGTGAAGGGCTAGAGCAGCATGCATTCATAACAGAACAAGAAATCAGGTCAGTTTTTATAAAGTCAGAGATGTCTAAGACAAAAACTTTAAATCATATAAATCTCATATGTATATATACATATTATATATTGTATAAAATTACCTTCAGGGTATGTATATAAAGTGCATGTAAAACATTTATAGAATATCTACATGAAACAGCATATCTACATGTATGTATATAAAGTACATATAAAACATTTTGTATCTATAGTATATATGTATATATTTTCTCTAGAGAACCTTGACTAATATATCTTGTAAATACCTCCTTTATTTTAATAAGGAGGTGCTTGTTAATAAGGGCAGTGACTCTGGAGGAAACTTTTACAAAGTCACCCAGCAGAATGCTTCCTCATTCTTAGGGGCCCGTTTCCTTATTCCTCAACTGCTTCTGATGTTTCTTTTCACCTAAAACCAAAATACAGTGTACACTAACCTTTTAGCTAAACACAGCATTGTAGGTGGAGACTGAAAGCCTGCCATTGCCCCGTGTTGCTGTGGTCTAACAACTGATGCAGGTCCTCTGGAGATGACACTGTGCTGCTTAGTTACCCCGAACACATTATTTTTTTTCTTGTGTTAATGGTATGTCATTTTTATTTTACTGTTAAGTACTTATACATGAATAAGTATAAGAACTTATTGCTTATCAGTAGCATATATATTCAGAGTTAGGAACAATGGTGATGCCAAACTACAGGTCGTCCACACGGGTGGCTTTCTGATGTGCACAAACTGTGTTTCGTGTACAAAGGTATGAAAACTTGTATAAAGTTACTTTCAATCGATGTGTATAAGGGATATGTAAAACAGATTACTTTTGTGTTTAGATTCAGTTCTGTCTTCAAAATATCTCATTATATATATGCAAATATTCCAAAATCCAAAAAATTTACAAATTTGAAATACTTCCAGTTCCAAGCATTTCATATTAGGGATACTCAAAACCTGAGAAATAGGATATGATCCCCAAATAACTAGATAAAGATAAAAACAAGCACCTTTCAAGAGAGTGTCCTTAAATCAGAGATGTAGGAAAGAATCGCCTGTAGAATCTTAAATATGTACTCACCTCTTGTCATTTGGCCTCAGAAGTTCTTATTTGATAAATGTAGATGAGGCTCAGTATCTGTATCTTGTTTTATAACAGCGTTATTGCTATGATTCAGGCTACCACGTGGATTCCAGAATGCACATATGACTCTTGCTTTAGGCCAGCAATATATATGTTGCTTATCCATTACAGTATCCATTCTTTGCCATCTTGTTCTATGTTGGGGAAAGCTGATCTCTAGAAGTATTTATTCCTTTGCTCCTTCCCTGTCAAAGCTTCAGTTCCTAGGCATCCCCTAAACTCTCTGGGATGTGCTGAGGTCTCCCTCCTTCAGGCCCAGGAGTTGTAATGGCTTTTTACTGTTCACAGACCAGGGTATGGGTACTATTTCTAACCTCAGAGCATTTGGTTTTCTTAAATTCAGTCAATACCCTGTGTGATTAGTTTTGTGTGTCAGTTTACTGGGAGACAGGGTGTCCAGACATTTGTTCAAAAGTTATTTTGTATGACTGTGAGGATGTGTCTAGGTGAGATTAACATTTGAATTGGTGAAGTAAACCAGATGAACTTCATCCAATCAGTTGAAGGCCTGAATAGAACAAAAAGACTGCTTAGTAGGAAACTCCCGCCTGACTTCTTGAGCTGTGGTATTAGTGCTTGCTTAACTTCAGACTCATTCTGAAACACTGGTTCTTCCTGGGTCTGGACTTTGCACTGAAACTTACACATTTGGCTCTCTTGGTTCTCAGGCTTTTGGTCTCAGAATGGAACTGCAAATAGGCTCTCCTGGGCCTCCAGCTTACTGGGTGCAGATCTTGAGACTTGTTAGCCTTTATAATCGCATGAGCCAAGTCATTGTAATAAATCTCATATATGTATATATATAGTATTATATATTGTTTAAAATTACTTTCAGGCTGTGTGTATAAAGTGCATATAAAACATACACATACACACAATATATATATAACTGTAATATATAACTACATATCATATGCATAATTATGTATCATATATAACTCTATATTATATATTATAGTTATATATGATATATAGTTATATATAACTATATATAGTCAGATATAGTTATATATAATATATAACATAGTAACTAACAATCATATAACATTCAATATATAAAAATATATATTTATTAATATATATTTCTATATCAGTATATATAAAATATATATTATTAGTCTGTTTCTTTAAAGAAACTTGAATAATACATCTAGTAAATACCTGCTTTATTAAATTCTCTTCAGTTGTCACATTTGGTGAGTAAAATGTGATAATTAGTTCTTTCAAGACCCTGCCTGATACATGTACTCTAGTCCAATGAGCAATAACGACTAGTTACTCTTTAACAAATGCAGTAAACGTATAAAAGTTGATATCATTAGCGTTACAAAATGATTTGTATTTTTATGCCAAAAAAAATATTGAGGGTTTTTCAGTGGTTTTTGGAGCAGTTGATTTCTCTCAAGAGGGGATTAAGACTTTTAAAAATAAAAATTAGCTTCTTTCTAAAAGTATTTTGCCTTTTTTTTCTAAGTTCTAAATGTAAGGGTAGATTAACTTCTTCAACATTTATTTCCATGTGTGTGTTGTCAGCTCTTGTAGTGCACTGGTATGTGTGGGTCTTAGTCAAAACAGCTGAATTCCCAATAGAAAGAGTGTCCAATTGCTTTAATTTCCTTTATCACAGCTGTTAAACAGCTCTTTTATCTTTGCCATGGATCAACTTTTGTTGCATTTGAAATTCTTCAGAATAAAATTAAGCTCACAAAAGGAATATTGACATTGGAACACACAGGTGCTGATTAAATATGCAGGGTAGGGAGATAGGCTGGCCATTCCAGTGAGGGCTCTGGTGACTGGAGTTGTTGATCTCCTTGGAAAAAACCTGGACTGTCATCTGGGATTTTTATTGAATATTCGGCTCATTGCTCTCCCTGGTTCAGTTTTGTTCAGTATGAATCCCCATATTTTTCTTTCTTTTTTTTTTTTTTTCCAGAAGTGGCAAAGTTAGTTCAAGCAATGAAGGTAAGCACTATTCTCTGATGAGCTTAAGTGATCGATGATTCTCCATTTGCCATATGTGTTATTGAGCAGAGTTATTTAGTCTCTTTGTTTTTATTTTCTCCATACATAAAAACCTAACTTTTCTACTTCAAAGAAGTCTATGCAAAGATAGGCTAGACTCTGGATATTAGAAAAAGTAGGAATTAAGCTATTACATAATGTAAAGGTTCTCATTCTGGGAGACATAGGTGGACATTAGGGGTCTGTGAACCCCTGAAATTAAATGTGTAAATGTGTGATGTGTGAGGGCAGGGAGGTGGAAAGCCAGAAAAGCAACTGTTTGGTTGGTTTCACAGATAACTCTTTCTCAATCCTGGTTTTCCATATAGGAATCTAGGGATCTCCTGGGGAGAAGAGTAGAATCAGGTCACATACATACACATATACATACACACCCTTGAAGAATAAGGTTCAAGTGATATTGTCCAACCCATAGGTGGTTCAAAGAGTGACAAGAAATTGGTGAGTCTATTTCCCGTTCAGAAAAAAGGGCCCCTCTCTTAGATATTTAGGGTACCCCATCTGGGCCCATCTCTGCCAACAGTAATAATCTTATTTATGTTCTGTATCCGTTTTATCTCAGTCCCTAGGTATCTTTCACCTCTTCTCTTTCTCCAGAGTTCTCATCTCCATGTTTGTTTTGGCATTTCATCTGGTTCATGATTATTCTCTGCTTTGGCTAGTTCTCTTTTGGAGAGGAAAAATAAACCAGTTTTTGTGCATAGAGGAGACTGAAAGGCAAGACACCAGGAATTCTGGCTTCTGAGTGAAATACCTATAAGACAATAAGACACTGAGCTTCCTTGTCAACTAAATGATAAAATTATAAAAATGTTTGTTTCATTGTTAGCTTGATCTTAGAATATGCTAGCCTCTAGGAAATAATAATAACATATAAGAGGAGAAACACTTGTCCAGCTTTGTGTATTATTCTCCTGAAAGGTTTACTATCTCCAAAGAATATATGACCTGAAAGAGTTTGAGTATCACTGCTTCAATGGAAAGTTTTCATGTTACAGATAAGAAAACAGGTATTCAGAAAAATGGAGAGAATTGCCCAAACTCACACAGGGAAAGGCAGAAAGGTGGAGCAGAGCTATAATCCACATTCTCAGACTGCGTTTGTCATTCCATCGCTCTTCGTGAAATACACTGAAGACTCTAATATCATGTGTAAAAGGAGGGTGAAAAACAACTTCTTGAGGATATAATTTCCTTAAGAAAGAGGACCTAGGACTTTTTAAAAATAAGACCTAAGTCAAAACCCTACCTCGTTTTCCTAATTAGGTAATAAAATTTTGAGTCTAGTTAATTTTTTAGGAAAGATGGTTATAAGTAATAGTTACAAATGGGCAGCAGGCCAATATTTAATCCATAATGGGAACTCAAGAGTATCATCTTTTGTCTTGATAGCAGGGGGCAGACAATGCTTTGTAAGTGGGAGGCAGTGAGGAGAAGAAGGGAATTACATTTTCCTTTTCTGGCTTTAATTCCCACAGACACAAATTGATAAAATGTTCATTTGTTTTCCACCCATGACCCATAGGTTTATGTTTTTCATAGACACATATTGTAATTCACACACATAATCACAATTACAGACTCATAAAGAAGCAAATTTGAAGATAGTGCCACTGTTAAAGCTCCTCAGTGATATCACTGAACTGATTGATCTCTGATAAATCAGGCATTTGTAATGCTTCCCAGAGTTAGCTCGTGTGTCTGTAACTACCTGTAGTGCTACCCCATTTTATGACAAAGCACTTTTTTTTTCTTAGATGATAGCATTTATTGAAACTATGTTTTGGGTGCATGAGAGGCCCTAAACTAAAAAAAAAAATGTTTACTTCCTTGCTGCTTTCTGTCTGTGAACTGATTGACTAACACATATTTGAAGTTTGTCAAACTACTACTTCTCTGTGTTAGTGCCTAAGGCACATGTGTGCATAGTGACTGGATATACTTCTCCTATGCATGTGGCTGAGTATAGCTGAGTCCTACTCAAGTGGTCCTACTAAGCAAACTTATGCTGGTTAGAACTGAATGGTTCACATACACCACTGCAGCAATGTCCAAGATTTCTCTGATTTTTCCAACTGCTTCCAGAAATTGTATCCCAACAACAGTGTAGTATAATTATGCAGATCACAGAGGGCCATCAGAATGTGAACTGGGTATCATTCACAGAATGACTGAAATAAGATGATTTCTTAAATATCTCATATGCCTCCACGTCTTCCTCTTTACATGTAGACACTGTTTTCTGGAGTCTCTCTAACAAAGGAAGGGTTAGGCCATGACTTAATGCTTTGGTAGGAAGGTCCAGGGCTGGAATGATGCCACTGGTGCTTAGAACATTGCTGGTTGACACCTAGTGTTCTACGATGCCTTCTTGATTTCTCACGACATCTATACGTGTTATTTTAGTGTTTATTCTAGAGATAACATGAATCCCTAATTTATCAGTATATCTTTAATGAATATAACATAATTTTACTTATGAAGTAAGAATCTTTCAGCAGTGTTTCAATTTAAACTTCAATTTTTTTGTACTATTATTGTCATATATTTTGTTGCTATAAAATATAAACCCTATGTAACATTCTTATTTTTAGCTTCCAAGAGCCGACTGACTTTTAAAGAATTTTTTTAAAAAAAGAAAACTAGTCTTTTATTTTTTCTTACATACTGACCATTTCCATTGTTCTTTATTCCTTCCTTGGAGGTAGATTTCTATCTGATACTTTATTTCACCTCTGTCTGAAGAAGTTTATTTAGCATTTTTTGTAATGTGGTATTGCAGAAAACAAAGTATCTAAGCTTTTATCTAGGAATGATTTTGTTACCTTCGTTGTTATTTTTCCCCGGTTATAGAATTCTAGGTTGGCAGTTCTTTTCTCTCAGCACTTTAAAGATACTGTTGTCTTATTTTGTGGCCTCCATAGTTTCTGCGGGGAAGTCAGCTTTATTACTGTTACTATTGCTCCAAATATCATGTGCCCCTCTCCCTTGGTTTCTTTCACGATTCTTCTTTTATTTTTGTTTTTTATCAGTTTAACTATGATGTGGCTATGTGTAGTCTTCTTTGTGTTTAAACTGCTTGATCTTTCCCGATTACCAATGTGCTGTTTTTGAACAGTTTTACAAAAAATTCAGGCAAAGTTTCTTTAAGTATTTTTTATGCCGTATTACCACTGCCCTCTCTTTCTGGGATTATCATGACACATGTGTTACACAACTTAAACACTCAACTACTTGTCATTGAATGCTTTAATTCTTACCATTTTAAAATTATTTATTTTTTACTGTGCTTCATTTAGAAAATTTTCTATTGACTTGTGTTCAGGTTCAGTGTTACTTTCTCGTGTTGTGTCCAGTCTGCTTAAAATACCATCCAACAGATACTTCATTTCAGTTGCTAAACCGTTATTCTCAGTAAACTAATACAGGAACATGGATATTAGTTCTCACTCATAAGTAGTAGATGAACAATGTTCTCACTCACAAGTGGGAGATGAACAATGAGAACACATGGACACAGGGAGGGGAACATCACACACCGGGGCCTGTTGGGGGATGGGGGGACTAAGGGAGGAGTAGCATTAGTAGAACTATTTAATGTAGAGGATGGGTTGATGAGTGCATCAAATCATCATGGCACGTGTATGCCTATGTAACAAACCTGCATGTTCTGCACATGTGTCCCAGAACTTAAAGTATAATAAAAAAGTTTTAGAATTTTCATTTTGTTCTTATTTAATTTTAATACATGAAATAGTATTACAGTATATGAAGTTCTATATTGCTCCTGAAATTTCCCATTTTTTGCCCATTCTATTGTTTTTTTTTTTCATAGCTTCTACAACATATTTATCACTGTTATTTTAAAGTCCTTATTTCTTAACTCTATTTGGATTACTGGGGACATTTGTAGTTTTATGTCTATTAACTCATTTTTCTCTTTATCATAGGTCATGTTTTTGCAAATCTAAAGATAGTTTATCTGAATATTAGAGGTTATGTGTTTTAGAGGCCTTGGATCCTGTTATAATTTTCAGAGGGGTGTTGAATCTTGTTTTGGGCTCCTTGGAATCTCATTCCATCATACTTTGTTCAGTGGTCCACAGAGAATTTGAGGTAAGTTTGCATGCAGATTTTGTAGGTTCCTCTCTGTGACTCCTTTTTTTCTTATATTTACTCCATTCACTTCCAGCTATGATGGCACGCTCAAATTCCATTATCTGACTTCTGAGACCAGTAATGCTATGAATGATTTTCTGTTTGAGTTCTCTATTTTAACTTCACTGTAGACAAGGAAATGCCCTCAGCAGAGTCAGGAGGAGGGTAAGAAAGGCAGGCAGCTAGGTTGTAAGGTATGAGGAGACATTCATTTTCATGGTCATGAAGAGCAGGGTCAGAACCTGACAGTATGTGCCTCCTTACATTTTACACTTCACATGCCTCTTTTTCTTACTTTACTCTAAGCCCTGTCTGACTTTCAGAGAAAAAAAACTATATAAACTAGAAAAGAGAAAAGAAGAAGAGAGCAAGAAAGAAAGTAAAGAAACATCTCCCTTCTCTAGTAAAAACCTAGATTGAGAAACTCATTATCCAGGTATCTATACAGTCACGTATATTGCTGTCTGTCTTTCTGCCTGACTGTCTATCTATCTATCATCTATCTAATTAGTTAGCGATATCTTCACAAAGAGGAAGAGCTGAGGGATACTATAAATTAGAGATGCCAGTAGATTTGGGACAAAGGAAAGCAGTTGGGTAAGTGGGACCTATTTTGCATTTTGGAGAAAGCCGAAATGCCTGAAGAGGAAATGAAAATTAGAAGCAAGGCTGTTTGAATCATAGAACCCTGAAAAAGCTGGGCAGGAAGGAGTGAGAGACACCACTAAAATCAGGGGGTTGGAAGTCTGTGTAATGATTGGTTAGCATCCCTCCTGCTTTCCAGATAACTAGATGCTTACTTTCCTCAATACTTCAGAAGACCCATGACATTATTCCTATGGAGAGGTGAGAATGCCCTGTCTTTGGCCAGAGGTTAAGCATTGTATAACAAGTATGAGGATCAAAAGAACATACATCTCTAGTGGGGATGTTCTTGGCCCTCTTTTAATACTCTTCAGCCAGCGTTTTGGCAGCCAGCCTTACATATCTCTTGGCAAGGGAACTGGAAGATTCTTCTCTGGAGAATCTGACCCGAGAGAAATGCCTACAGATACTAACATTTGGTAATACTCCAATGAGATGGTCAGGAACTGGCCAGATTTACAACAACAATCTGAGACCTAACCCCACTTAGCTCAGAAACTAATAAATAGGGGGGAAAAAAAAGATTTGAATTACATGAGAAACAAGTGAGATATACAACATCTTATATTTAATAAAGTGAGAATAAGCAAAACATGTTCTATTAATAAAATTTGTGTTAGGCCCCAAAGAAAAATAATCCCTTTAAATTTCCATAAAGTAGAATTTTTATAGACAACATTTACTAGCTATAAAACAGCAAATTGTAAATTACCAATAAAAACTTCTTGGTTGCAAGCAACAGAACTCATTATGACTCTTTTCAGCAGTAGAGAAGTGTATTGGAAGACAGCGGGGAGCTTACAGAATCAGCCATAGGCTGCAGAACCGGGCAAAATGCAAGAAAGGCCAGGTGAGACATCAGGAAAGATCGTCAAGGTCTAGTTCAGGCATCACATTGTGCATTGCTATTATTAGACACTGGCCACTACTGAAGTCTTGCTGAATCCCTCACCTCTGGACTCTCCACATCATTGCTCTTACCACTGAAAACATTTCAACTGTCCCACCACTTTGTTCCTCCTTCAGTATTCAAAATCTAGGAGAAGAACATTGAATTGGCTAAGTCTAAGTCATGGCCATTCCATAAGTATCCTGAGGTGAACAGAGAGTATGACAAGGCAATTCCACTGGGAACTCCACCACACATGCTAACCTGAAAATTAAAGGGGTGGCTGGATGCTAGGTAGCACAAAACAACAAGCATCCACTATTAAAAATAACAAAAATAAATGCACTTTACTATCCACATGAATTTTTAAAAAAGTTTCAACTAACAGATAAATAAATGTTGAATTGATAATTTATTTGGGAAAAATGAAAACATGAGCAGAACATCAAAACCAATGAAGTACTACAAGCCTGTGTCACTTAATGAGGGGATACATTCTGATAAATGTGACATTAGGCAATGTTGTTGTGCCAGCATCATAGACGTAAACCTAGATGGTGCAGCCTACTGCACACCTAGGCTACGTGGTAGAGCCTGTTGCACCTGGGCTACAAAATTGTACAGCATATTACTGTACTGAATGCTGTAGGCAATTATAACACAATGGCAAGTATTTTTGTGTCAAAAAACATCTTAATATAGAAAAGTACAGTAAAAACATGACCATTTTAATGTTACGGGACCATGGCTTTATATGTGGTCTGTCATTGACTGAAACCTCATTGCTTGGCACATGACTATATTTAGATTACAATCTTTAACAAAATGCATATATTAGAAAAAGAGATTGAATATAAAGCATATTATTTTACAAGTCAAAAACAAAAACAGGAAGAGACAGAAAACCTGAAGGTATTAAGAAACAAGGGAAAATAGAAAATACAATTTCAGATTCATCACCTTAAGAAGGCAGTCAAGCCCAAGTTACTGGAAAGAGTCTTATCAAATCTTTAAGGGACAGAATTGTATTTACACTATTAAATGGAAAAAGAAGTTCTCTAAATCATTCTGTGTGGCTACATAACTCTCATGAAAATAACTGGATGAGAATAACATAAAGAAAAAAAAAACTATAGATCAATTTCACCTGTGAGCATCAGTGCAAAAAATATGAGTGTGCTATTTTCAAATGAAAATGCAATAGTGGATTAACAGAATAACCACATTCCAAGCTTGGTTTATCCCAGGATCGCAAGAATTATTCAACAATTGGAATCAATTACTGTAAACATATTAATTGAAAAAACAAACACATTATATTATCTTCTCATAGACACCACAAGGGTTTTGATAGCATTTAACATTCATTTCTGGTTTTAGAAAACCTCATGAAGTTAAGAATAGAATACAGCCCCTTCAGGCTGATAAAACTCTATCACAAAATTACAGTACACATCACAACAATTACTGAATCATTAAACATCCCCCTGGAAAGTCAGTGTGGCAGACAATATTGGTTGTCTACCCATTATTCATTCCTCATTTTTTTGCTAGCAAAATACCAATGTCCCTTCTAGGGGTCAAGGTCTAGTTGAATATTCATTTTCTGACTATTGCTGTTGGACGTGGTCATATAATCAAATTCTGTTTGCTTAATTGTAGGGGGAAGTCTCCTGTGCATTCTGAGAATGCCTCTTGAACTTTCTTGATAAAAGGAGGTACGAGACGGTCCTACTTGTCTTTCATCTTTTTGCCTTGATTATGAGAAAGAGCCAGGTTGCAACCAAGAAGTAAGGAGCCTGAAGGAAAAAAACCAACATAGTAAGGATAATACAGAGAAAAATATAAAGAGCTTGACTCAGTTTGGGCAGTTTTATCAAGCAATTGTATCATAACCAGCAACTTACAGACGCCTAATTATAGAAGAAGGGATGAGAGAGGGAAGGGAAACTTCAGTTGAGTTACTCATAGCTGAAACATTTCTAATGGAAACACCCAGAAATAAGACAAGAATGCCTAACATACCCAATATGATTTAGTGGTGTATATTAAAGCTGATATAGTAAGAAGAGAATAATTGAATAAAAGCTACAGGGATTGGCAAAGAGGCCAATTTTCACCATTAATAAAACAATATATTTTGCTAGAAAATTTAAAAAAAATTTAAGAATAAAAGAATAGCAAAGTGGCTGGTTACAGTATCAACATAAAATGATCAATGGCTTTCCTACTCAATATTCACAATAAGCAAATATAAATGGTTCCATTCACAATAGTAACAAAATTATAAAATACGCAATAGAAAGGATACAAGATCTGAAGACAACCATGAAACGGTAATGATGACTAAAGACATACTATGTTCCTGGAAAGAATAATTCAATATCTTGAAGATGGTAATTATATCTTAAAGATGCCAATTTTTGAAAAATTATTTCAAAAACCCAATGGAACACAAAGTCCTTATAACGGTATTTTATAAAACTTGGTGAGAAGATGTTAAAGTTTCAGAAAAAGATAAAGTAGACAAAATAGGCAAGAATATTTGAAAACAACATTGAAATATGAATAAATAGACCCTACCATACATCAGCATACTGTAAAACCTAGTAATTAAAGCAATATGATTTTGTCACAATAGTAAATCAGTTCAGTAAAACTGAATAGTCAATAAATTGGGCCATGTTTATGATAAAGTTGTGCGTGTGGGTGTGTATACATGTGTATATGCTAGCTTCTTTCACATCTAGAGTTAACAACAACACTTTGGAAATGTTATTATTATTAATGTCATTCAAGTGGTTATGAAAAAGTGAGCCAACCATTGCCCTGGTGGAGTGGTACGCAAAGGTGCTGGTGAGAATATTGTTAAATTCAAATATGGGGGAAAGGCCAGACCGTGATCTCTTCATTTTTGTAGTTCAAATGTTGTTCAGACTTCTCTAGTGACTTGAGATTGTCTTATTCAGGTCTATTGTTGTCGGAAGACACCAAGAACCTCAAAGGGTGGTCATTGGGAAGGAGATTACTTGCGAGGATTGTGTCAGGTGGGGGAGGTCCTTTGAATTGGTGACCACAGCTCTGTAGCAGAGCTTGGATCCCCAAAAAGAATGAGAGCTGTTTCACACACCAACTGTGGCTGAGACTGGGAGGTATAATAGCCCTAATACTCTGGCAAACTGCTCTGATTTGGGCATGAGATCTGAGCATGCAAGTGTGCAGTAATAGATCTGCACTGTTGGAGGGCAAAGCAGTCACTACTGCAGACTTTGGGACTCTGCACCAGCCTAGGCATAAATTCAGAAGTGGACAAATGACCATCAGACTGTATAGGGATCAACGTTTAAGAGCAACACTCTGTGGCAGAGACAAAAGTGCTGATGCTGATGAGCTGATCGGATGTTGCAAGGCTCTTGCTCTACCTGGTATTTGGAAGTAGGCTTGTCAAAGATCCCTTTCTTCATGCTGTTAAAATTTAATGCTAGGATGGTGGGAGGCATCAGGAAAATAGTAGATTTTCTACTGGTAAGATATTTAAGGCTTGATGAATGGAAAGAGAAATCAGATATGATTTTGTATATTTCCCTAGTTGAAACTCACAAAGGTGCAAAAAATTATAGATAAAATTAGATGTAACTTGTATTTTCCCATTAAATTTGCAAATGGAATCACAGTATGAATGCATTGTTAGGAACTTAACTGTTTGCATTCCATATATATATCTTAGAAATTTTCCTATACTATTATATGTAGATATAATCCATTCTCTTATTCTCTGAGATCTTATTGTAGGGATATAGAAAAACTTATCTATTTTGCCCACTATTAAGGAACATAGGGGTTCTTTCTACGTTTTTGCCCTACAAAAATGTACCAAAGAGTATCTTGGCAAATACATCTTTGCATCATTGTATAATTTTATTCTTAGGTTGAATTCCTGGAAATAAAATGCCTAGATCAAAGTGTATGTATAAAAAATTTTAAAGCTACTGCCAAATTGCACTCTAAAAAGTTGTTTTAGTTTGTAGTAGCCAAAATAATGTTTAAGTGGGCCTGTTTCTGTATTGGCAAAGATTGGATATTCTCAAACACTTAAATCTTTGCCAATCTGATATATGCAAAATTGTATCTCTTTATCACTTTGTTTTGAATTTCTTAAAACAAAAGAGGCTGAGAATATTTTCAAATTTGTTGGCCATTTGTATTTCTTCATATGTGGTTTGCCAGCATTGTTCTTTACTCATACTTGTATTGAGCTAGTATTTCTAATTTTCAAAGATTTATTTTACTAATGCATTTTTTTCTTAGATTTTATTTTTAACTTTCTTTTGTCATTCTGTTTTATACGTTTCCTTTGGAAATAGTAAAGAGTTATGTTTTAACCTAAATAAATTTTAACAGCATGGGGCAAGGGGCTTTACTAAGTAAAGTGTATTTATTTATGTTCATGATGACTTCTGATCTGTTTGGTCCCTTTGGGGGGATATTAGTTTATTTCATTTTATTTATTTATGCATATCACATTTTAAATTTTAATTTTCTCTCCCAGCCCTCTTTCCTTAATTAAATTAATTTTCTTTGTTTCTTCTTTGTTCCTTAAGTGTTTTGAAAAGTATACATCTCATGTATATTCAAGTAATAGTTATTCTTAAATATTTAACAGCCATGTTTGAATTCCCTGTCAAAATGAAGAATTATAGCATTAATAGTCTTCTTTTTCTGAACAAGAGAACTTTAGATTTTAGCCTGTTTTAACTTCCTACATTGCTAGTCTCACTCTTTTCTCAGTGCACCACTCAGGTTTTGCTAAAATAATTGGAAATTTTAGCTTTAGGTTGCTATTATCATCATTGTCATTATTATAACAGTGTTTTATATTTCTCACTTCTATCTAATTTAAAAATAATTTCACAGATATTATCAGCAATTGTTTAGATGCACCCCCAGTTTTACTTGTTTGTAACTTACCACTAGTTTTCCTGCATCATGTCTTCTCTCTTCTTGAGGTATTTATTGGTCAGATTGAGTTTTGCTTATTTAATACATTTTTTCAAGGTCTTTACCCAGAAATGTATTTAGATAGTACTCTTCTAGTTTTTATGTATCTAAGAATATCTTTATTCCTCCTCATATGGCAAAAAGATCGACCTTTTCTGTTTGTAGCTTTTCAATGTCATTTTCCTTGACCTGAGTCCTGAGGGATGAGTTTGAATTCTAGTGTTCATGTGACTGGAGAGAGGAGGAGACATTCTGGACAGAGGGAAGAACATTTGGAGAAATTCTAGGTCATTAGATTTATCCTTGGATATAAAGGAAGAAGAAAAGGAACATATTGAAGGTAAAAATGTAGTTAAGGAGGGAAAAAAAGAACCAAATGTATATTTCATGACTTTTTACAGTTGAAATTGGTATAAGTGGTAAGATCATATAATAAGCCAAAATGATATAAATGAAAAGGCAAGATCAAAGAGAAGAACAAGAAGTGTAGAAATCAAAAAGAGAGTGAGAAAACAGTAAACATATATATAAAGGTAGATATAGAGAGAGGGAGAGAGGGAGGGAAAGAGAGAATCAAACTTGGCTGGCAAGATGCAATTGGTGACTCAAGACAGTGGACATGAAAGTTACAGAATATTCATTTGAAGAGTTTGGTTTAAAGGCAGGAGAGGTTGAGACTGGTAGTTGGAATAAAAACATTCAGGAAGAAATAGTGAAACAGCTGTGGGTCCTGTTTCCCAGAATGTGTAGAACATAAATCTGGATATTTGAGGAGGTCCGATATTGGGCTCTATCTACTTTTCCAAATCTTTCCTCTCTCTGTTATACTTAAAATAATGTTTTTAAATTAAAAATCATTCTGATGATTTCCCATGAATAACAGGAAGAAATATAGATCCTACTACATGGGAAATAACTCTGGCTGAGGCACTACTAATTCTGGTCCTGGATAGCATCGACTCAGAAGGCTGCTCCAACAGGCCTCCTTTGCCTGATTCCACTGACCATACACATTCATTTCCAGAGTAAAATAATTACTGTAAATGCAAGACTCCTCTCAATAAATTTCCTTTGACATTCTTTGAATGACCTCAGTTTACCCCCAAGTGAGAAATGGGAAAGTAAGAATACTACAGAGACTAGGTTTAGCATAGCTCTGATTATCTGTCCTTGGTAGTGGAAAATATTTTCTTTGAATTTGGATGCTTGGATCTGGCCCCATGGGCTTTCTCTTCGATGAAGCAAGGACATCAGGCTAAGTTACAGCTGGGGTCTCCACAGCTGCTGGCTTAGTTTATCTTAAATTGCTCAGGGATTGAGTAAATGTAGTTAAGATGGCAAAAGCCAACGCGGCCATTGAGTAACACTGAGTATTCTATTCGGTTTTAAGTATCAGGCGTTACAAAACTGCTAAGCAACTGTCTGTAACATTTTACCTTTGCAAATGAAAATCAAAGGTAATGAGTAGATACTGATTCTAAGATATAGGTATTTCAATTGTGAGATCTACTCTATGAGATAGAGAGTTTGATATGACCTTGTCTTGCCCTTGCCCCCTAATCCCTCAGTGACAGGGAAGAGCCTGTCATTAAGCAAACACAGAGGTGATTTTGAGAACATTTTCTTTTCCATCCCAGGGCACCATTTCTCACTGGGTAGTTTCCCTCCTATCTCCCCAACACCATCACCTTTTTAAAGCAGTATAAATGCAAATGAATTGAGTGATTTACAGCTACCCTCACTCATAGCAGCTGGAGAAAATTGCTTTTGTACAGAGCTGGTTCTCAGCACTTCAAGATATTTTCTGATTTTTCCATAAGCAAGCTGTGCTGACCAGAAAGAGGGGCCGGACATAATCCTTCATTAACTTGACAGGAGAAGAGCATTTGACAATGTTACAGTGTCCCAACTCTGGGCAGCGTGTGAGAGGTGACCTTGTCTCTTTAGAGGAGAGCAGAAAATGGGAGAAGGTATCTTTTCCCCTGAAGAAAAAAAAGCTGAAAGGAAACATTTATTTATCTTCTATTCTGTATCAGGAATTTTGTCAAATGCTTTTATTTGCCATTGGTGTTACTCCTTTCACACTCTATGAAGTAGGTGACAGATGTTCCTTCATCTAAAATATTGTGAACACTATAGGAAGTTAAAGATGCTTCCTAGGTCCATGTGGCAACCTTCTTTCACCTGCAGCAACTGCCCTTGCAGAACAAGGAAACTGATCAACAGACCCGTTAACTCCTTTGGAGGGAAGAAGGGCTGTATTCGTTCAGGTCAGGAAATGACAATGTTCACTTGTTCCAAAAAAGATTCAAAAAGCCTCTTCCACCTGATAATGCACACAGTATGCATCTTGTAGGTCAACGGGCTTCAGACTTTTTATAGAAACACATTTTATGTTGTGACCCCTAACTGCACACATGCATAATGTCTCTCAAAGTTGTCTATTTGATTAGAAAATGCTGGCTGGTGCTCCACTAAATTGATTCTATGATCAATTATACAGTGATCTGCCATTCAAAAATCACTCCCTAAACCATGAAAATGAACGAGTAAAACCTTCAATCCCCACCCTCACCTAATTTTTAAAAATTATTTTTCCAGCTTTCTCTGATCTCATACAAATTACTCCTCATTTCAAGACCTAATTATTACATCCACTTTTTTCTTCAGTCTTCTCTGGTCTTTGACCACATAGATGTATTTGGTAGAAGGTTAAATCCTGAAGTTACCTAATGAAAGGTTAAGTTTATACTTAGCCTCTCAGAGCCATATATAACATCTTAATAAAAGGCACAGGCATTTGGTTTAACTTAGCTTTGTGGATTCCTCATGTCAGGACCTTAAACCACATAGCATATACTCTGATCCCTTGCTGGAAGATATCACGGATTTTGAACTTAAAGATGCCCAGTGGATGAATGTTACGCAATGGTGGGAAAACCTAAAAGTGGAACAGAAACTAGTAACCTGTGTGGCCTGATTGATGGCCTCCAGGAACTATTTCTATACAGCCATAGGGTATCCAGAGCTCCTGGGTGTAAAGCTTAGAAGTCATGAATTATGCTGTGAGGCTTATTGTGAGGGAGACTTTGCATCATGTTTCTTTTGTTTTTAATGATTTATGAACAGTCTTTGACATGGGACTTACCATTCTATTTATTTAGTTTAGAGAGTATAATAATTAACTGTAGAAGTGAACTGTAAGGCAGAAATAGTCTTATATAAATGCTACTATAAATGTGTGGCATTCTTTGCTTAAGTTGGGTCATAGACCAAGCTACAGAACCAAAAGGATTTCAAATGCATGTTGCTGGTGGCTCCAGGGGTTACTGCAGTTTCTGGTTTGCAGAAGCTCTGTAGGGAGCCAGGAAACAGAATCAGGAATACCGTATTCCTCAGTGATGAGGGTCTTAACAGACTCTAGTGTCAATCCTTTTTTTGCTTTTCTTCATGGAATTCCATCCATATTATAAGCCCCACAAATAAATTTCTATTCATAAATACATTAAGCACTTAGCTTTTAGAAGCAGAGGAAAGAAAAGGATATTAATTCTGTTACTGTTTACCAGGATAAGGAATGTGAGGTGCAAGCTGAGAGGAACTTTGCCTAGATTTCAGCCTAAAGGAAATGTCCAATAAGCTTATTAATACTTGGTTTCTACGTTCCTGGGCTTTTCAAGATTTCCTGGGATTCTATCTTCTTGCTCCATCCAGGTACTAATAAATCCATTGATTAATTTTACTTACCTGATATTTATGGATACCGGATGTTGGGCTAGATGCTGCTAAGGAAAGGTAATTTAACCACAGTTCCTTCCTACGTGTAATGCAGAGTCTGAAGGCATGAAAATAATTCTGTAGTTCAAAGTAGCATTCAAATGAGTAAAAATTTGTTAGAAAAATATGGGGACAGGAGAACCCCACAAAACCTCCCAGTGACACTGCTGCCTCCGTGGGGACAGATTCTTATAGAACTGTGAAGTAGGTAACATTTGTCTGCCTGAATATTTTCCAGGATTTTAGAGGACAGGAACAGTACAAGCCCAAGCTGTCATTGATCTTTCAAACTGGAACTATAGGAGGGCTGATTGAATGCTACTACTGATATTAATCAGAGAGAATTCAGAGAAAATGAGCCTGTTCTTTCAAATGTAATGCAGATAAAAACTAAATGCCTAATTGATTTTCATCATTAATACAATCATGGCAAGCTATTATTTCAAAAGCTACTAGTTATCCTGTTGTGGAAGCCTTTATCCGAAGACACAGCAAGAGGTAGAATGGATTTTTCAGTGCTCCATTTCTGTTTCTTTTGATGTGGACCGGAGTAACTTACTCAGGCTTGGAAGTCTTCCTCATCCTGGTTTCTTGCAAACTATAAACCTTATTTAACCAACAGTCTGCAAGAGACAGGCTTGTTCTGCAATCTATTTTTCTTTGTTGCCTTGGAAATAGATTAATATCTAAGGGAGGCAAAAACTTCCTTAGAACTAATTTCTTTTTTGAATCGAGAGAGATAAATAGGGTGAAAAACTATAATGCCATATGTGGAAGCTTTCAAGTTCAAGAATTCCTTGAACTTTACTTAAAACTTGATTGAATGTGAGCTCCACATGGACAGGTATCTTTGCTTTGTTCATATTGAAATCTCAAGCATCTAGAACCATGCCTGATATGCAGTAGATGCTCAATTATAAAAAATCTTGAATCTTCAACAGCGTATTGTGGTCTTCCTCAGGGAAATGACAAAATGCAACATGGACTTATAGTGTTGCATTAATCATCTAGGGAGAATTTATGGAGCACTTATATGTGCTCATTCTACACCATTAAAAAAAATGTTTGTTGCAAGGAAAAACATGGAGATTGCTTTTGAGTAAACTAGGATATAGTAATATTTACACTTCTAGATTCCTTTCTCCTGCTTCCTTATGAAATAGGTGCCCTTTGCTTATCATCCCTTTTTCCAATCCATATCCTACCGTATTCTTGTTCCAGGAAGACATAGTTCAATCACATACTACATCATAGTGTGAAATGATGTTACATGGATAAAGAATAGGAATGTCTAAGTAGGTCTAAATATGTGTGTATGTTTTAGGGCAACTTTTCTTAACTTTGTTACTACCGACATTTTAGACCAGCTAATTCTGCTAAGAGGTCTATCACATGCATAGAAGAATGTTCAGCAGCATCTCTGTCTTTCACTTACTAGATGGCAGTACCACCTCTATTCTTTCCACTTCTTCTTACCCTGTTGTAATAATGAAAAATCTCTCCAGACATTGGTCCTCTGGGGGAGAGGGGGAAAATATCTTTTTGGTTGAGGACCACTGCTTTAGAGAAATGTATGGTTTCTCCAAGGTCATTTATCATTATCAAGTTGAATATCCTGCTAAAGGAATTTCAGAGAACTACAATACATATAATTGAGAGGAATTTGTTAGGAAGTCTTTTGAAATGCCTTTAAAGTGACCGTTTACTTATTTATCTTTGGGAATAGCTATAATACAATGATTCTTGCACTCTTGGACCTAGGGTAGGGATTGAGTATATCAAGCATCTGTGGGTTATCTGAGGACTCTTTTTGATTGTATATACCTTCATATCCATCCTTACCTCATTTTTAAGGTTGTTGGACCATATCATGCGTCTATTCTTAATGATGACATAATGGCGATGATCATATTATGATATCATCATAATTATAATAAGAATAATATTGATGAATGTTTTATATGTTCTAGCCACTGTGTTAAGTGCTTTATATGAAATAATACACATAATTCTGTCAGCAACACTGTAAGGAATGATGATAACAATTGTGTAACAGATAAAGGAGATTATATTCTAATTGTCATAATTATTAATATCTGACCGCAGAAAATATGTTTCTGAACAATTGGTATAAGTAGAACACTCTGGTAAGTGAAAGGAAATATACTCTGGCTGTCTTTAAATAGTTTGTTGTACTATTCATCTTTCTGCATTGTAATTATTTGTATACATCTGTCTCTCTTCACTAGACTCTTAAACCACTTGTGAGTGTCTGACTTACTGCCTTTGGTATCCCCAGTACTTACCACATAACAAGCACTTCGATGTGTATTGAATGTGTAAAGGAATGAATAAGAGAACAGAGGCTGTGCTGTGTTAAAGAGGACAGCACAAGTGAAAGAAACTCTGCATTTATTTCCAGATTACTTGATTCAGCCATCAGGACTAAAAAAATATTCTCTTTCACACCTCTTGTTGGGTTAAGAAGTTCTTAAAGGCTACTATATAATGCAATGCTTGTGGGTCAAAATGAAAGAGAAGAGTGACATACTTAAATCACAAATTATGTGTAAAGCCAATTCTCAGATGTCATCTCATTTTATTCTTGCATGGACCCAGATAAGTGGATTTTATTTCCATCATTTTGAAAATTAACTAAGACCCAAAAATGCTATCAAATGTATTTTCTTTCAGATTGATCACTATCCTTACAGGAGATGGCACTTTTACTGAATTCTTTATTTATGATGCAAGATGCACATTGATTTGACCTGTACGCTCCTCCAGAAAACTCTCTCTCCTACTAAATGAGTGTATATTCCAGCATATGGACTGAATTTCATTATTGCCTTTCCCTTTAACTTATTGTGACATTCTGTTGTCTCATTTTTTTTCATTCTTAAATGAACATTGTTCATTTTTGCCATCAGACCCTGTCAACGACTACTTTGAAATCCTTAAATGAAAGACCCTACATAAACAAAAAATATGGTATTCCAGTGACAGTAAGCAATCAAAAGGAAGTAACTTGGGGCTAAAGTGTCAAGTTTAATACTTTGAATTCTTTTATCTCCAAGTAGAGCCAGGGTGAGTGCATCTTTCCCCAAACTTCCTGTGAACCACACACTAAAGAACTGGGAAGTCTGTTTAGTTCTCTACTGAAGAGTTAAGTGAATCACACCAGTACTCCAGCGCATGGCTCCAAGGAGTCTAGGTACATCAAACAAGATGTTCAGACCACTGAGCCATGCCCTCCAGCTGTCCTAGGAAAACATTTCTTAGACTAAAAATGAGTATCTCACTTGTCATCACTGAGCATCATGTAGCTTCCAGGAAAGCCAAGGCTGGTACTTTTAATTTGTTTTGCTATTGTTAAGATGTTCATTCTTGTGGTCTACTTTATTTGTGTGTGAGAGAGGCTTAAAAAAATACATGTTTTCACTTTATCTCTCTTTTGGTATTTATTTTCTTGGGGACAATCTTATTTAAGGACAATTGGGGATTGCCCAATGGTCAGTAGAGTCATGAGACTGCTATCTAATTTTCCAGTAGGAGGATAAAGCTCAGTAACTGCTTCCTTCTGCAAACTGCTAATCTGTGGAAACTTCCAGTCCCAATTTTTAAGTGTTACCTTTAATTTTGTGCAAAATATCATTTTGGCCCTCTGATGTTCCAGAACACATGTATCTTCTGCTATTTCACCCTTTGTGTTGATTGAGACTTCAGTGTAAAGATGTAACAGCTGGAGCACAGTATTAATAAAAAACAGAAAAAGCATCTGAATTCGCTTAAGCCTTTGGACATCTGCCTCTTCCCTTGTGTCTAATCCACTATGCATGCATGAGTTCTGGGTACCAGGTTAGAGAATAAAATGTCCTAGGACATTGGTGTCTAAAATATTTTCCTTCTTCCTGATATCAGAAAAGATGAAATCACTCAAAAGACATTTTTTCCCTCTGTCGACTAACAACTATGCAGTGGGAATTAGGTTAAGTTCTAAACTGGTACTTTGGTAAAGCAAATGCCCAGTCAGATTCACAGCGTTGGTGACACTCCCTCCCCCAACCCTCTTTGATGGCAGTTTTGACAATGGAAACATTAGAAATATGCACTATTGCGTAAAAAGCTTTTTTATCTTGGGACCAGAAGAAATGCTTTTATGGTTATAAATACACTAAAAGAAACCTCAAGAAAACCTGGAGCAAATTAGTCAATTGCTGTCAAAATGACAGAGGCTGGTATATTTGCCTTCTTATTGTCACTGCCTGGCTGCAACCTTCTGAGTTCCTTTCTAATAGCTTTCCTCCACTTAACCTACCATATTCACTACATTTTTATTTTTGGAAATTAGGCATTCTTTACTTTTATCCTTTGACATGCTAGCTGAATACTTGGCCAAACATGATTTTTGCCTCAAAATGATATAGAGAGGGGAATTATACCATCGCCTTAATTTAAATCCTAGTATTCTCAGAATGTAAAACCGTGAGTGTCAATAGTATCCTCTTAAAAGAAATAAAAATTTTCTGCTGATAAAATCTGCTTGGCATCATCTTGAATCTTTGAATATCTGTTGTCTCCTGTCAGTTCACAAAATACATACTTGTTCTGGTAGTCAAGACCCAGGAAACTACCTTCTGTTTCCACATTGGGTGACACTGAAATTCTTTCCTTTTGCCTACACATCTGAAATTAAAGTTTTAGATGTTACTGGTGGCCTGACAGTACCCATGTGGGGCAATTAATAATGGAACATAAATATCTCTAAGGAATGTTTTCTCAAAACAACTTGGTTCCAGCCAGAGTTTTGAGGGACAGGAGAAGTCCTGGTGCAGCATGTGAGTTCAACAGCATATTTTCCTGTTTGCTTGCCTTCTTACATGCCTCATTCTGCCTTCCACTGTTCTTACAGTCTTTCTTTAGATTGTACTGAAATGCATGGGGTTTGGGTCAGCATTATGATTCAGAGATGTTATAAACACCGAAACCTTAAAAATAAACATACTATGGGTAATAGTATATTTCAATTAACACATAAAAGTTTAATACACAAAATTTCCTGCTGAAACTTGTCTTTCTTGCCTTCTTTAGCCCTTTTCTCCTTCCTTAAACATTTATTGGCTCTGCTTTCTCTCTCCTTTTATGATATTGATGCTTACAAGAATCTGAGATATGGCATTATTTTTATATGGATATTCTAGATGAAAACTATTCTTGTTGGGGCCTTGTGATTTTTCTGTCTTATCATTGATTGACATTAAGATGTATTAGGGCTTTAGCAACAAGCTTACCCTTTAGGTTTCTTTATTACTATTAAAAAGGTCTTAATTATAATCTTATCTTTGGTGTTATGCTATGAAAGCCCAGAACACAAAGCAATTTAATGGATCCATTGATGTAATATCAGCATAATTATGCTCACAGATGCACTTCACCATGATGGAAGTTGGGATAGAAGTTGGATTAAGAATTACAGCCCAACTCTTCCTGCTCTTAGTTACTCATTCAAGAAGTATTTATTGAAAAGATAGCCCTATATGGCCAAATCTTAGAGCAAGTCCTTATGTACACATAAGTATCACATAGAACTGTCTAATCTCCTAGACTAGATCCATGGGATATGCAAAAATGCAATGACCACTTCATATCATCTTCAATCATCTTCATAGGAGATGACATGAAATTGAAAATATCAGTACTCTTCATGTCAGTCTGGCATATCTGAATGAATTTGGGGAGATATAAAAAAATAAGTTTAACCAAGGAGAAAACGCAAGGGAAAAAATTTAGAATTCTTTATATATTGTGAAATTACAATGTTGATCAAGAATAAGAGATCAATATTGTAATTATGAGTCTGATGATCCGTGTGCCTACTGAAAGGCAAAAATGCTGAAAAGACTTGACGAATGTGATGAAAATTTAGACTTAAGCATATGGACATGCAAAGAAATAAATTTATTTATATGAATTAATATTTGCATTTACTGATCTCAAATATATGTCTATGTTTATTATCTCTAAAAAACTTGTAGTTTAAATAGAGGGTGGATTAAAGAAATAAATATACTTTATGAGGGTACAAGTGTGACAAAGGATTATGCTCTTGCTCATGGAATTAATCTCATCAGAGAATACAAGAGAGTAAAGGTTTTCCTTCATTAACTCATATTTTATGGACTTAGGTAAGAAAAACATACAAAAATGCAATTTGGTAGAACATGCTACAGAATATATAAACTAAGCTGTTGATTATTTTTTCTCTCTGAGCCTCAGTTCCCTTATCTGTAAAAATAAAGGCATTGATTTACCTACTCTTCAAGCTCACTTCCAGTTCTGCAGTCTAAGATTGTATTAGATATGTGCATTAATAAAATACACAAGCACATATAAACGAAAAGAGAAGTATGGGATGATGATGTTACCCCTGGGGTAGTCAAAGGATCAGAAGGTGAACATTCACTGAAAGGTATTTATGGAGAATCCAGTGCTGATGATCCACATCACCTTCCCCATTTTAGGAAAGGAGAGCTTTGAGGAGAAGCAGAAGGCTCAGAGATGGTTAGAATATTTGAACAAAAGTTGACAGGTTGATATGGAGAGAGCAGAATAGGCAAAATCAAAACTGGGTGAGAATTTTCAATGTATTTAGGGAATGAGTGAGTAAAAGAAAAAGTACAAAGGAAAAGTGGTGGGAGGATGAAGCTAGAAGGCTGATTATCAGACACTTGCAATAGTCTTATATGTTATGATAAGGATTTTTAATTTACCTTAATAGACAATGGGTAAACATTAACAATTTAAGCAAAATATGAAGGTAGTAAAAAGATAACTCTGGTAAAAGGAAGGATGGTTAGATTTGAATTTGTTACATAGGTTAGGGGTTCCATAATAGTATGCTCAACCCTGGTCCACTGGAGTAAGGTAAAAATGTATTGTAACTAATATTTATGTTTCACGCTTTATTTTTAACTTAGGAAATTAGCCTTTTGGGCTGGGAATGGTGGCTCATGCCTGTAATCCCAGCACTTCGGGAGGCCAAGGTGGGTGGATCACCTGAAGTCAGGAGTTCAAGACCAGCCTGGTCAACATGGTGAAACCCCTTCTCTACTAAAAATGCAAAAAATTAGTCAGGCGTGGTGGCAGGCACCTGTAATCCCAGCTACTCGGGGCTGAGGCACGAGAATTGTTTGAACCCAGAAGGCAGAGGTTGCAATGAGCTGAGATCACACCATTGTACTCCAGCCTGGCCAACAAGAGTAAAACTCCGTCTCAAAAAGAAAAATAAAAAGATACTAGCCTTTTGTAATATTGCCTATACTGATTAGGTGTAATATATATGCATTATTTATATATTAATAGACATATATTGCTGTGTACTCTTCTTTCTTAAATTGAGGGTCACGAGAAAATTAAATTTTTTAGATAGGGTTGTTCTAGACACATGGTCTTTACCTTGAGACCATTGACCTATTTTGGAATGTGATAATATCTCTGGATCTTTTGTCAAAATACTACGCATTTTATGTATTTTTATTTGAAATATAATAAATTAAAAGGAGAAAAAGAATACATGTTTAAATATATTTTAAGTACAATTTTAGGAGATTTATAAAACATCTGAAGCCAAAATAATGAGTGTTTGATCTGTGGTTAAGGAAGTTTGGGGTGGAGAAAATAGAAAAGTTAAAGATACACACACACACACACACACACACACAATCACCAGAGATTTGTTAATAAATTGGGTTTTGTTAGTGGTGAAAGAAGTAGCTATGGTTGAATCTCAAATTTCTCGTTTGAGCTTATGTAGAGACAGATGGCGATATTACATTAGATAGAAAAGAGAAGCATGTTTTGGGGGCATATGAGTTGGGTTTGGGATATTTTGAGTTTGTGAAATTGAAGAATACCAGTGGGAGTGAAAAGATCTGAGATTTAGGAAAACAATAATTTGGAGCTATATATTTGAAAATGAATTGCACGTATATGATAAAATCATGGACAAAGAAAAGATGAGATCCCCCACAAACAAAAAAAAATTCCCAAGACCATGCAAAATGTGAGAAATGATGAGGGTTCTAGTAAAGAACCCTAATAAAAACCACACTTAAGGGGAAGTCAAGTAAGAGGGCTGAGTATAAAAGAGAGAGACAATGCAGGGAAGGAAGAAGAGAACTAGGGTAATAATGTAAATGACTCAGTAGAGTAGACCGTTTGTGAATATAAGGCCAGCATGTTTAAGTGCATAGACATCAATTAGGAAGAAGCTATTAGGTTTAAGGATCTTAAAAAGAACATTTTCAAAACTTGAGAAGTCCATTTGTTAGGACTAAAGAATAAAAAACTAAACAGAAAATGTAGTTTATGTTTTAAGAAGATGGATGGCAAAAAAATAAATTAGGTTAGCACCTAGACAGAGAGGAAGTATCAGGGAATGTTTGTCTGTTTGTATTAAGTAATTGAGCATATTATCCATGAGCTCTTAACTGATTAATGATGCTTAGTCTTCAGGTCTTAGCTAAATAGTTCATTCTTCTTAGGGGGTTTTCCCTGACTTCCTGAAATGGGTTAGAGCTCTAGAATTTCTGTGGTGTTCACCTGTAGCTCCCACTAGCTTGTCTTTAATGGAATTCATTATACTGGCCCATAGTAAATTTTCAGTAAATGACAGCTATTAGGTTGAGTCATAGGTGTCCTTGAGACTTCTAAGCAGGGCTATCAAATACATAGTCAGATTTATAATGTTGGATCTCAGAAGCTAGTTGGAGGTAAAATTTGTGAGACAGACACAAAGGGATAATTGGAGCCACTGGTTTTAGTAAGATCCCTAAGGAGACAGTGGGATATAAGGAAGCCTAGGATTGAGCCTCAGGACCCACACAATTAAGTAGCCCTGTAATGGACGATGACTGTCCAAAGGAAGAAAGAAGCCAGCGAGTTCCAAGTCCCACTTGTTTATTTTTTTTTTTCTGTTGCCTGTGCTTTTAGTGTCATATCCAAAAAATCATGGCCAAGACCAATGTTAGGAAGCTCCCCCCCGCCACCGCCAATATTTTCTTCTAGGAATTTTATTATAGTTTCAGATCTTATGTTTTAAGTCGTTTACCCATTTTGAGTTTATTTTTGTGTATGGTGTAAATTAAGAGTTCAGTATTATTATTTTGCATGTGACCCCTGTTTCCCAGCATGATATGTTGTTGAGACTATCCTTTTCACATTGAGTCTTCTTAATATTCTTGTCGAAGAGCAGTTGGCTTTATACACATGCATTTATTTCCAGACATTTCTCTGTTCTGTTCCATTGGTCTATGTCTGTATTTATGCCAGTATCATACTCTTTTGATTACTGAAACTTTGTAATATGTTTTGAAGTCAGGAAGTGAGTTGCCTGCAGCTTTGTTTTTCTTTTGCATGATTCTTCTGGCTATTTGGGATCCTTTGTGATTCCACATGTATTTTAGGATTGTTTTATCTATTTCTGAAAAAAATAACATTGGGATGTTGATAGAATGTCCATTGAATCTGTGGATCATTTTGGGCAAAATGGATACTTTAACAAAATTAAGTCTTCCAATCTGTGAACATGGAATGCCCCTCTATCTTTGTCTTCGTTAATGTCTTTCAACACTATCTAGTAGTTTTTAGCGTACAAGTCTTTCGCCTTGTCTTAGTCTGTTTTGTATTGCTATCACAGAACATCTGAGTCTGAGTAATTCATAAAGAAGGAAAGGTTTATTTTGCTCATGGTTCTGTAGGCTATGAAGTTCAAGGGCACTGGCTTCTGGTGAGTGCTTTTATGCTGCATAATAACGTAATGTAAGGTTAAAGGGGAAGCAGGTTTGTGTGAAAAGGGAAAACCTTGCCTTAGAACAACTTGCTCTTGCAAGAACTCATTTATTACCACAAGAGCGAGAACTCACTTATTCCTGCAAGAAGGCATTTAATCTATTCATGAGGAATGCACTCCTATGACCTAAACATTTTTCTCCAGTCCCCATCTCCTGACACTGCCACATGCAATTAATTTTAAACATGAGTTCAGATAGGGACAAATTACATCCAAATCATGACACACATCTTGGTGAAGTTCACTGCTAAGCTATTTTTTTTTAATGCTGCTATAAATGAAATTGTTTTCTTAATTATCTTCTTGGATTATTTGTTATAAATTCATAGAAATTCAACTGGTTTTGTGTGTCAATTTTTTATTTCTCAAATTCGCTAAATTATAAAATTTTGTGATATTTTTAGGATTTTCTATGTATAAAATGATGTCATCTGCAAAAACTGATCATTTTACTTCTTCCTTTCAGAGTTGATGCCTTTCAGTTTGTTTTCCTGCCTCATTGCTTTAGGACTTGCAGTGCTATTTTGAAAAGCTTTTAAATTGTGCACATTGTGTATGTTAGCTGTGAACTTTTCAGTATGGTCTTTATTATGTTGAGACAATTTTCTTCTATTCCTAGTTATTTGAGGTTTTTATTATAAAAGGGTATTGAATTTTGCCAAAGGGTTTTTCTGCGTCTATTAAGAGGATTGTGTTATTTTTATCCTTCATTCTGTTAAATGATTTATCACTTTGTTTTTTATATGCTGAGCCATCCATGAACCTTAGGGATAAATCCCACTTGGCTATAGTGTATAATCCTTTTAATATCCTGTTGAATTCAGTTTATTGGCGTTCTGCTGAGGACTTTTTCATCCATATTTAATAGGAATATTGGCCTGTAGTTTTATTTTCTTGCAGTGTCTCTGTCTGGTCCTGGTATGGGGGAAACGCCAGTCTCATAAAAAGAGTTTGGAAGTGTTTTCTCTTCTTCATGGTTTTGGATGAATGTGAGAGGACTGGTGTTAATTCTTTTTGAGTGTTTGGTGCAGTTCACCAGTGAAGCCACCTGGTCTTAGGCTTCTATTGTTGTCGTTGGGAAGGTTTTGAAAACTGATTGATTGTCATTACTAGTTATAGGTCTGTCCAGTTTTCCTTTGTCTTCATAATTCAATTTTGTTTTGTATGTTTCTAGGAATTTATTTCTTCCCTGTTACTCAATTTGTGGGTGTGTAATTCTTCCTAGTAGTTTCTTATAATTGTTTATATTTCTATGGCATCAGTTATAACATCCTACTTACATTACTGACTTTATTAATTTGAGTCTTCTATCTTTTTTCTTGGCTACTGTAAGTAAAGTTTTGTCAAGTACATTGGTCTTTTAAACAAACTATTCTTCATTTCATTAATTTTTTTTTCTATTGTGTGTTTCATACTCTGTTTTACCTATTTCATCTGCTTTACATTTTATTATTTCTTCTGCTAACTTTGGAGTTAGTTTTTTCCTTTTCTAGTTCCCTGAGGTGAAAATTATGTTAGTTATTTTTTTCTTCTTTTAATGTAGATATTTACCACTATAAATTTCATTCTTAGTACCACTTTTGTCACATTTCATATGTTTAACATGTTGTGTTTTAATTTTCCTTTGTCTCAAGATATTTTCTAATTTACCTGTAGGTTTTCTTTTTTCTTTTTTTTTTTTTGATCCATTGGCTGTTCGAAAGTGTGTTGTTTAATTTTCACATATTGTGACTTCTCCAATTTTTGGTCTGCTATTGATTTCTAATTTATTTTTGGTCTGCTATTGGTTTCTAATTTATTTATTTATTGTGGTCAGAAAAGATAACTGGTATGATTTCAATCTTCCTAGATTGTTAAAGACTTGTTTTGTGGCCTAAATTGTGATCTTCAATGGAGAGTGATCCATGAGCACTTGAGAAAAGTTTGTATTATGCTGTTGTCGTCTGCTAGGTTCCTTTTATCTAGAGTGTTGTTCAAGTCCTGTTTCCTTATTGATCTTTTGTCTGGATGTTCTATCCATTATTGAAGTGAAAGTTAAAATCTTCTATTGTTATTGTGTTGTTCTCTATTTCTCCCTTCAGTTCTATCAATATTTGCTTCATATATTTGAGTGCTCTGATGTTGGATGCAAGTATACTTATAATTTTTATATATTCCTGTTGAATTGAACCATTTATAATGTCGATATTTGTTGTGACAGTTTTTGATTTACAGTCTCTTTTGTCTGCTATTAAGTGTGGCCTCTTTAGCTTTTCCTGGGTACAATTTACATGGGATATTTTTTCCATCTCTTTATTTCCGCCTATATGTATCCACAAATCTAAAGCAAGTTTCTTCCAGACAGCATATAGTCGAATCATATTTAAAATCCATTCACCCTTTATGTGTCTTTTAATTGGAGAATTTTATCCATTTACATTTAAAGTAATTACTGATGGGGTGGATTACTATTGACATTTTATTAATAGTTTTATGTCTGTCTCTTAGGTTTTTTTTTTTTTGTCCTTCCCTTTGTATTTTATTTATTTGTCATAATTATGTGCTTTAATTATCTTTTCCTTTTCTTCTGTGTATCTTCTATAGGTATTTTATTTGTGATTATCATAGGGGTTATACAAAATATCTTATAACCATGTATTCTAAGGTGATAACTTTAATTACACACACAAGCTCTGTATTTTTAATTTTCCCATTCTGCCATTACAACTTTTTATATTTTATATCCATTTTATATGCTATAGTTTTTTAGACTAATTTTGTAACTTCTATACCAAAACTAAAATTGATTTATGCACCACTGTTACTGTATTATACTATTCTGAGTCTATCTATATATTTACTTTTACTAGATAGTTTTATGCTTTTGTGTTTCTGTCTACCATCCTTTAGTTTCAGCTTAAAGGACTCCATTTAGCATTTCTTGGAAGGCATTTCTGGTGGCAATGACATTTCTCAGCATTTCTTTACTTGAGAATGTTTTAATTTCCCCTTATTTTTTGAAGCATAATATTGCTAGACATAGTATTTTTGGTTGACAATTATTGTCTTTTAGCACTTTGAATTCATCAGCCATACCTCTGTTCCTTTAGGACTAGTTTTGGAGATTTATTCATTTGAATGGGCTATGTCTTCTATTTCTTCATGTGCCTCATGACTCTGTGTTGCAATCCACACACTTTAAAAAACAGCCATCTCTCCCAGTCTTTATGGAATGGCTTCATACAGGAAAAGACCTTTACTAATCACCCTGGCTGGAGATTATGGGAACTTCTCAAAAATTTTTTTTTTCTTTTCTGTGTGTGTGTGGATGCATCTTCCCTAGATTGTGCAAGTAAACTCCTGATTTGAGGGATTTGCTGGTTCCCCTTATAGGAACTTTTAATATCTTGTTCCCTCTGGTGTCTTTCTATGGTACTGCAGGTTATCTAGAGCTGTTGCAAATTCTTTTGTTTGCTTTCAGTGTTTACCAGGCTTCTAGAATATACTAATTCTCATCGATGATACAAATTGGGTGAGACAGAAAACAGTTTCTTGGTTAGTTCTCCTAAAAGCTGGAATTGGGACCTGGGCTCCACTCCCCTGTCTAATGGAAAGGGCCATTAAGTTCCTTTAATTTCTGTCTGTTGTATGACACATCCTCTGGAACAACAGCAAATCATCCAGCTCTCTTTTGTTCTTGGTGGCTTCCAAGCATCTAGAGTATACCAGGTCCTATCAGCACTCTGAGATAGATGAGAGGGAAACAAGTTACTTGGTCAGGCCCCTTGAAAAACTGGAATGTTGGATGTACACTCCAACTCTTTCCCTCCCCAGGGAGAAGCCAGGAGTTGGGGATGTTCTCCTGACTATTCCACACTGAGCTAGGAAAAGGGACTATGACAAATGAGTGCAAATAGCTCAGGCTGTTGCCTTTATTCTCAGTACTGTCAACCTGATGCCCATTCCTGCTAGCTCTTAGATTAAAGCAAGTCAGAGCCAGTCCCTTGGGCAGGACCTCAACTCCAAAGTATGAATACGCAATGTATGATCCAGTCTTCATTTTTGTCCCCCAGGAAAAAGTTAACAGCTGGGAGTTTTTCCCCATATCAGTGCACTGTGATAGGAGTAGGGACTATCGTGAGTGGCATGAATTTTTCTACCAGTGTTGATGCTGCTGGATTTGCATTTGCTTGAAGTTCAGGAGCCTCATAACAGGTTTCTGGATTTTTCTGAGAGAGAATTGGTCTGCATATTATTCAGTGTATTTGCAGAGGATCTGGGGCTTTTTATTCCACATTGCTGATGTCATTCCTTATTTTACTATTTATATTTGGAAAATTTTAGCAATAACTTTTTAGGAAGCATATGATATTTCATATCACTTAAAAACTTAAAGTATTTTAAACAGCATTTATTATTTTAATATGTTTAATTTTTAAAAGTACTTTAGTTATCTGACAAATACTCCCAAATGTTTAAGATTTTCTAATATAATACATTAAGCTTTTACTAAAGATTATTTTTCTCTAAGGTCTTAAAACTTTTAATTTGTATATTATAACCTTATAAGAGTTTAAAACTTAAAACATCAATTATTTAATTATTCATTGTAAATTTGGAATTAAAAGACTGATCAGCCAAATTCATTTTATATTGCATTTAAATATCAAATGCCTATCTTTTAGGACCATATGTTCATAATTCTACTAACAACTAAAAAATGGAAAGTCATTATGTACAGCTCTTTTAAGAATGTGTTATCAGATATTTTCTCAGGTGTCTTGCCTCCTACTTACCCAAATTGTAACCTGATCCTTTTTGGAACTGAGTTTAATCTAGCACGACTTGGCTTTAGTGAAATGTGATGTTTTCTATTGATCAGAAATTTGTTTTCCATATCTTGAAATTGGATTTTCTCTTAGTTATGTTTTACAGTTTGTGGCTTGAAAAGCAAGCTCCTCTGAATTCAGATTCTCAGGCTTCTTTTCTGCTGTCAGCCAGTGACAGAGACTTCAGGTCCCTGCTGAAGGGGATTTTGCTCTTGTAACTGGCAGTAGTATCCCTGAACTTGATCTCTTTTGTGGGATGTCAGTGGAATGGTTCAGGTGGTTTTTATGTTTTCAAGAGTAGTATTCATCATCTTTCTGGCTCTTCTGTCACTAAAGAGTTCTAAGAGTGGCCACTGTTCCCTTCTGCCCCTTCAGTGGCAGATGGACTTCAAATCCTCCAGATTGAGGTAGGCAGAAAAATATCTTCAGCATACTTTACACCTCTCTCCAGTGTCCTTTTGAAAATCTTAGCTTACCATAAAGCTACCCATGCACCGTCTTTATTTTCTTTACTATTTCTTTCTTATTAGAGTTTTTTCTATCATTATCACAAAGTTTGGTTGACATGCTACTTTTTCACAAAATGCTGTACACATATCATTAACCAATAATTCTTTGTTGATAATAAATTATTAGAAAATGAATATTTTAATTTTTGTTTCCTTTTCATGATGATATATACAATGGACTTTAAGGCACCTTAGGAATATACCTGGTAGATTGACTTTAGCAGGATTGGACCTTGATCCTTCCCCTTCACATTAATTATATCATTATTTAATTTTGTTTCTCTTAAAATTCCTATGATATCATTATCTGCAGCTTCCATATTTACAAAACCAGAATCTTACATAAATAAAAAAAAATCTCTATCTCTTATCATATGTGAGATTTTCTAAATGGAGTTAATTTTTTCTCATTTTTTAAACAATCTACATCTATTGTTTGTTTTCCTTAGCACATAAAATGCTACTAGGTAGTAAGCAAAGCAATATAATATTAGAAAAACAAATTAATTTAGACTAATTAATTTTTTAGTATATGTAAGCTTGCAATAAAAATGATGTTTCAGGCTGAGCACAGTGGCTCATATCTGTAATCCCAGCAATTTGGCAGGCCAAGATGGATAGATCACTTGAGCTCAGGAGTTCAAGACCAGTATGGGCAATATAGCAAAATCCCATTTCTACAAAAAATACAAAAATCAGCCTGGCATGGTGGCACACACCTGAAGTCCCAGCTGCTCAAGAGGCTGTGGTGGGAGGATGGGAGGATCACTTGGGTCTGAGAGGTTGAGGTGGCCGTGAGCCATGGTTATACTAAACTGCACTGCAGCCTGGGTGACAGAGTGAGATCCTGTCTCAAAAAAAAAAAAAAAAAAAAAAAAGATGTTTCAGAACAGTGCCTGACTAATGGCTGTGTATGCTAAAATAAGTACTGTAGGACATTTATAAGAAGGAGATACGGTATCAGGCTAAACTTGACGTATCTGGCCTTAAGGAGGAAGCAAGAAAGTGAGATGCAGAGAAGCAGAATAACAAGGAATGATATGAACAAAGACTTGAACGTCTGAAAGAATAAGGGGACATTTGGAGAAAGCTGGACTTATTTGGCTAGATTAGAGCATTTGAAGTGGGTTGATGTAAGTATAAATATGTATGAGTTCAGGTGCAAGAGGAACAGAATGCCAGAGATGAAGTTCTGAAGCTTAGAGCCCTGAAACCTGAATGACACTGATCCCTGTGAAAGGAAAGTTTGGTTTGTGGAGAGACCATGTGGATAAAGAACAGCTTTGGCTCTGTGATATTGAACATCACCTGGTGTTAAGCCATTTTGTTTGAGATAGCTTATAAACTGGAAACAAGACAGACTGGATGAAAGAGACTGTTCAGGGGCTTATCTGTGAATGTGCTGTCTATAGCCATTTAAATAAACTAATTATGTCTTGCTAGTATAAATTTTTTAAAAAAATTGTTAATCTTTCTCATTCTCATACTGCTTTGCTGACCACCTGGAAGTTTATGGTGCTGACACAGAAAGAGCTCGTGTTGATGCTCAGCATCTCAAGAGCGAAAGATGAATCTCATATTAAATCTGAGTTTGGCTTGCATGGAGAGATGAAGAGATGTTCTCATCCAAGTTTGGCAGCCACTTAGATGTTGAGGTCCCAATGTTTCAAACTCAGCTCAAAACCCTTTAGTGTTTTGCGTTTGGCTCTTGGCAAGGCATGATTTCCTGTTTCTAAGAAAAAAGACACATGAGAGAGCCTTAATAAAGCTTCTTGGACATCAAAACAACATTTTGATGAATTAACTGTAAATGAATCCAAAACATATGGATTCATTCTCCATCCACACACACATGTTTAAAAAGAGGGGGCAGGGTTGTTGCTCAGGGCTAAATGTGTTTTGAATTGCATCAAATGAAGAATGCTTAAGGGAAATAAAAGTAAAAAGGATGAATTGGAACTTCTGCTTTCTCTTTAAATAGACAAACCATTTATAATCTTATTTGCTGCCACCTATTGTTCAGAAGAAATTCAACAGTGATAACTAATCACAACCAGCCAGGCCTCACAGTTCCTAATAGTACATTGTATAGTTATGTAGTCAGTACATTGTATAGTTAGTCGTAGGTGCTTGAAACCCTGGGCAAGGCTTTGGGAGTTTAGGACAGAATAGGTTTTGTTTTTATGTTATTAACAGAGTAACAGAGTTCAAATCAGACCGTCTGATAAGGATTGTTTTCTTTTACAAATCACTTGTAAATCTACTAACCTTTTATCGAATACTTTTCTCCTCTTAAATGTCCTCTGAAATGCAGAACGGTTTTCTTTGATGATGATGATTATTATACTTTTAAGTTCTGGTGTACCTGGGCAGATAGTGCAGGATTGTTACATAGGTATACACAGGCCATTGTGGTTTGCTGCATCCATCCCCCTGTCACCTACATTAGGTATTTCTCCTAATGTTATCCCTCCCCGATCCCCACACTGCTAGTATACCTCCCCCCAACAGGCCCCGGTGTGTGATGTTCCCCTCCCTGTGTCCATGTATTCTCATTGTTCAACATCCACTTAAGAGTGAGAACATGCGATATGTGGTTTTTACAGAATGGTTTTCTGAAAATTTTATTTTCAAAACCAATGGAACCACAATAAGTTATTACTTCAATTGCACTAGGATGACTGTTATCCAATAAACATAAATCGTTTAAAAGGAAGTGGAGAAATTGGAACCCTTCTACACTGTTGGTGGGAATGTATAATGGTGTAGCCACTATGGAAAAGAATACCATATGATCCAGCAATCTTCTGTGTACATATACAAAATAATCGAAAGCAGGGACTTGAAATGGAATGTGTACACCCATGTTTGTGTCATTATAATAGCCAAAAGATAGTAGCAAGCCAGGTATCCACCAACAGATGAATAAAGTGTAGTTTATACATACAATGGAATATTATTCAGCCTTAAAAAGAAATGAAACTTTGACACACGGTACAACATGGATGAACCTTGAGGACATTATGCTAAGTGAAATGAGCCAATTCAAAAAGACAAATACCTTATGATGCTATTTCTGTGAGGTAGATAGAGTAGTCAAATTAATAGAAACAGAAAGTAAAATGGTAGTCCCAGGGGCTGGCTTGGGGAGAGGGTAATGAGGAATTGTTGTTTAATGGGTACAGGGTTTCAATATTGCAAGATAAAAAGCTTTCTGGAGATTTATTGCACAACAGTGTAAATGAGCTTAACATTACTGCACTGCACATTTGAAAAATAAGATGGTAAATTGTGTGTTATAGTACTTGACCACAGCAAAATAAAACAAAAACCCCAAAACAACTAATGAAGTTTATTTGAATACTGTTGGTAGCCAGAGTAGTCTGCAGAATATATGACTCCTGCAATCTCTAGAATTTTGTCTATGGCTCTATAGAGTCTGATTTCTGGACTAGAAGAATTTGGTTTTACCTGTGAGTATATGAATACACATGTGGGCACACACACACACGTACAAACACTTATCTCCTACTCCAGTCCCCTCATACTACAGGTTCTGTGACGTTTCCCAGTGCATTTCACTGGCCCCAAAGACTGTTTAGTATCAATTTTAAGGAACCATAATGTGAAAATTGATTTTGTGCTTGGAGGAAGGAGCACATTTTGATTTGCCAAGTTCTACTCATTTGAGGGTATTCCTGTTTCTGCTTATTATCATAGAACTTAGGTAAAGTCCCAATAAAATCACCTACATCCAGAGAATAAAGGAGAATAGTATAGCTTGGCTAAATTTCATGAATAGCACTCTTACCACTGCAAAGAATACATTTTCCCCTTGGTATTTCTTTTCAGTTTGTGCCCAGGAAGAGAAATGATAAAATGTCTGGTTTGTGGATTATATATTTGATTTATACTATTCCTCCAAAAATGATTTAAAATTCCAAGTCGCAAATAAGGAAAAGTAAAAAGGAGAAAAACAAGTTGGAGATAGACTTCACTTTAGTACAAAAATATGTGCAATAGACACTGTATTATTGCTAGAGAGAGGCCATACATTTGACTCTGAGTTTTTTAACTCTTAACACAAGGAGGAAAATACACATTATAAGATTTACAGAGATGAATTTGTCTCTACCTGACAAAAAACTCCCTTGAAACAGGTACGCCATGGAAATCTTTTTAGTCTGCTTTTTATTCTTCATCTTAATCCAGTTCAACAAAAAATTCATTTGATGCTACCAAGTGGCTGAAAGACCCTTGGTTTACCACGTTTGTCTACACCGTAGTGAATGCAATCTAAGCATTATCTAATTTTTTGAAAGTCACCTGGATTTTTTATTTTCCCTTTACTTCCTCATTTCCCTCCATTTTTTAATTAGCATCTCCTGAAAAGGAAAAACAGGTTGCGTGAGAGGAGGCAAACTCAACTTACATTATTATTTTTTTTTATTTGTTTACCTGATTCCTGAAAAAAAAAAAATCTCAATTTAGTCAGTACTTGATTCTTCATTTGACTTGATTCTTCATTTGACTAAGTGGCTTTAGGCATCTTCTCTCATCCTGATTCTGTGCTAGGTCAGCAACTTGGTAGACAAAGTAGAAATGATGTTAGATGAAGAGTTAGCCAGGGCTAGCACTTAATTGACAAGTTAGCTTAGAATAGAATAATCTGATCACTGAAGCCTTGGCTTCTGGTCTTTAATACAGGAAAGGTGAATGAGAGAGTCCTTTTGGTCTTTCTCAGCCCTCCATTATATTAGTTGTTTAATTTTTCTACTCAGAGATGACTCAAGTTCATGGAAATATCCTTAGGTGTGGTTTTATCTTTCTCTAGTATCTATTCAATAATCTCTAGCTACAAAATGTTGGTAATAAAAAGATCCCTTAAAAATGCCTCTGAGTTCTTTGGAGCAGAAGTCCAAGACAAATGCTTTCTGTAATTCAAAGGGCAGGGGCATTGGAGAGGGTCAGGGAGAGGAGGTTGGGATGTCACCCTAGGCTGAAAATGACTACTATATACACAATGGAACTTGGCAGTCTAGATTGTTTTGGCTTTGTTTCCATTCCTTTAAAACAAGTATGTCTGGGAAGGAGCTTGTGGGAAATGGGAATGGAAGAGAGAGAATTTATTTTGGGTATTGTGTATTAGTCATTTTTTGTCCACAAAGTCACCACCTGAAAGAAACAAGACAGCAATAGACGTCATTCATAAGCAGTACGGTTTGTTTTAAGAGAGACTTTCATGGATGTGATTAAGCCCTGTTAAACATCCTATGCCACTGGGGCCGGAAGCATTCTCATTGTGTATTCTCACTTGTAAAATGCCACGACTCAGGAAATACATGAACTTTTAAAACTACTCTGGCTGAATTCATACATGCTTTGGAAACTAGGGAAGGGCAATAGAGTAACCTGATCATTGAAGCCTTGATTATGTAAAAACTGAGTCATAAATCACCCAGATAATTTCCACTGTTTGCTGTATCCATTTTCTGGAAGCAAATAATGTTGCTTTTACATTTAATAACAATTTATTTTCTTATTTAACTATAATACCTCAAATTCTGTCCACGGTAATTTACTGGTATATTTGGAGCAATCACTATACACACATTTTCAGTATTTCTTCACAGTGTTGCATGTAATGGTCTTAATCTAAAACTGGTGGACAGGATTATTTTTGGAATAACCTCAGTATTTTGCTAGAAAAAAAGTCTTTATGAAAAGGAAGAATAAATAGCTTTTTATGAAACTAAAGCCCTGGGTTAATATATGTATCCAAAGAAATGATTGATAACACAGATACTGCAAAGGACAAACTGAGAGTGACAACCATGGATTGGGTGTGTGACATGGGTTTTGTCCTTTTTCAAATATGGCCATAATTATAAAATGTTCCAGGCTACATTGACACTCCAAATAATCAAACGCACATTTGATTTACATTTTCAAATTAAAAAACACTTTAAAATTCTTTTGAGAAACAGCACACGGTAAATAACGCCATTTTTAATAAACTTGAGTGATGAGTGACTTGTCACTTCATTTGGCCATAAAAATCTCTCTTAGAGCCTAGAGGTATATATGCATCACATGGTATTTATGAAATTAGTTCCAAATACTAGATGTTTATTTGATTCTTTACAACTGGTTCTATCCACAGGTTATATAACTAAATGTAAAAATCCAAAAATAATTCATTTGACCTACCACTCCTGAGTTTAACACACATTGTCATGTAACAGAGATCCAAACCAAAGACAACAGCAAAAACTGAATACATAAATGAGACCACTCAACATGACTTGTAAGTTTAATATTTTTATAAGTTTTCTGATTCAAAGAAAAACCCAAATATAATAAGTTGTTATAGAGGATCTAAGGTTGGTTGGCACCACATCTTATCTGGGCACTCTTTGACGTGGTTAAGATACAAAATTGATGAGGGACTGTGGAGATTAAGATACAACGTGCTCCTGGATGGCTTATTTTTCTAATCTTTGACTCAATTAACCTTTGAATTTTAAAGGTTTCAGACTAGTTTCTGATCGATTTTTGATGCCTATTCCTCACTGTATGATACTTGAAGGTATAAAAAAATCTTTGAAAGGTTCATACTCTGAGAATTAAGGATCTTTCTAAGAGTGAGCTTTGATTTACAATGATTTGTTTATCTTTATCATCTATTTTGCAAACATTGCATGTAGTTGAAGTAAAAATATAGTTCATCTTATTTTTTAAATCTTTAATTTTGGTAAAATACACATAACATAAAAATACCATCTTAATAATTTATAAGTGTATAGTTCAGTAGGGTGAAACACATTTACATTACTCCAGAATGCTTTTTATCCTACAAGCAATCTCTGGAATGCTTTTCATCCTACAAAACTATAATTCTGTACTCATTAAACAATAAGTCTATATTCCCCTGATATCCTTCTCAGCCCCCATTCTACTTTCTGTTTCTAGGCATTTGACTATACTAGGTTCCTTATATAAATGGAATCATACAGTATTTGTCTTTTTGTGACTGGCTCATTTCACTTAGCATAAGGTCCTCAAAGTTCATTAATGTTGTAGCATGTGTCAGAATTTCCTTTCTTTTTAAGGCTGAATAGTAATAATTCATTGTATGCATAAACCACATTTTGTTTTTCCATTTATCTGTTGGTGGACACTTGAATTGCTTCCACCTTTTGGCTATTGTGAATAATGCTATTATTCACCTTAGGGTATGAACAAGAGTATATAAATCTCTTGGAGACCATTTCATATTTTTTTTAAGCAACCAACCAATATTTTATTTAAACCTGTGAAATGCTGTGTAATTGCTGAGGAGTGATTTACTTCCAATTATGTGGTCACTTTTAAAATAGGTGTAATGTGATACTGAGAAAAATGTATGTTTTGTGGATTTGGGGTGGAGAGTTCTGTAAATATTTGTTAAGTTTACTTGTTCCAGGTCTG